>CAUYQU010053696.1:0-40557 GCA_963574635.1 Cheracebus regulus | reverse complement strand
TTGTAATCTAAAACTGTAAACCCAGACCCTTTCACTTGTAATTTCTAAAACTGTAAACCCAGACCCTTTCCCTTGTAATTTCTAAAACTGTAAACCCAAGACCCTTTCACTTGTAATTTCTAAGGCTGTAAACCTAAGATCATTTTACCTGTAATATCCAGAGCGTAAGCCTATAGAAAGGCAGAGCTTCTGTTTGTTGAGGGAGCTTGGTTGTTAGACAAACATGTCACCTGGCTCCCGACTGTAATAATAATAATAATAATAATAATAATAATAAAAAAACACCTCTTCCTTCCTAGTTTGGTGTCCAAGAGGTCTGCAGCAGATCCTGCTTCACAATGGTACTGACATATATATGCTTCAGGTGCAGAGTAGTACTCTCATTGATCAGAATTGCCATATTATTTTTATTCCTTATTAACATCAAAGCCAATTACAATAAATTCTAGACCATGTATCCTGTAATATTTTTGTAATGTGTTTATTTATATAAATTAAACCCAAAGGGATGTGTGGCTAAGGAAAAAACTGTATTACAAAGAAGAAATTCATGGAAAAGCTGATGCTTTTTAAAAAATGCTGATTACAAGAAGATAAATGGATATTCTACCTTAAAGAAATTACAGTTAGGGTTGTTAATATGAGATTGGAAGCTGCAAAGCCCTTCCTATGCTGAACCTGGTTTTCAAACTAAATCTAGAGCAAACTTTGGGCTATAAGCACCGACCTGCGCTACATCTTTGCAAACTGTCAGCATCAGTTAAGTGCTGATGAAAGATTTGAAGGGACATAGCTTTCTGGCAGATTGAGGGAGGGTTTGTCCACCAAATTTTTTCTCTGACGTTTTGCTAAATGAAAATCCTTTTTCAGACATTCTTGCATCATGAGACTTAACTGTTATTTTTCTATATTCCTACCAGTATCCACGTCAGTCCCTTTTGAGATGATTATCCTTGAGCTAATAGCCCAAAAAGAACAGTTAATAATAATCTAAATTATTATAAAGTAAGTGCCTAATAAATTAAAGGACTGATGGAGTTGAAATAATAACAGTTCATAACTATTGAGCATTTACTGTGAGCTAGTCCCTGTTCTCAGCACTCTGCATGTAAGTCATAAACCTTTGTGACACTTGAACAAGGAAGGTATTAAGTATCCCAGTCCGTGGGAGAGTAAAGTGCTGTCCTCTAAGAATGATTGTCAACTAGTGGCTGACTCTCAGTGCATTTGAAATACATCGGGCATTTCTGGTCATCACTTCAACTGAGGAAATGTAACCAGTATCTCCTGAGTTGGGATCAGAGACACTAAACCTTCTGAAGGAAAAAAACATTCTCTGGCAGTGAGGAACTGTCCCACCCCAAACACAAACAACAGTCTATTCAGAACGCGTAAGAGCCACTCTTCCTGCTGAGAACTTACTTGTTTTCCACCATTCTTTTCATTGAACTTTTCATCTTTTTTAGGCTTTTGTATTACCCAATTCAGATCACATTTAGAATTAAATCTGAGCACAGCTCTGAGCTTTCAGCCAATAGATGAACTGGTTGAAACTATTGTGCTGTTTTATGCATAGAAGCCTCTTTTCCTAATATCTTCTGCACTGCCACCAAAATAAAAAGAAGAAACAAAAAGCCTGAACCCACTAACTTTTTATCTCAAATCCATCAACATGAGAGTTAAAAAAAAAAACTTATATAATTTCTATTTAATGCTATTCAATCTGAGGGGCACAAATTCTTATGAATATATCTGTCATGTAAAACTTTTTCACAAGCAAACATGTTTTCTGTTTCAATCAACCTAGCCATATTAGTTTAAACTGAGCAAAAAGACATAGAAAAGAAGTACCTACACAGAACTGGACTTTGTGGTCAGGTGAAAGTCAATATAAAATTCATTTTCGGCTGGGCACGGTGGCTCCAGCACTTTGGGAAGCCAAGGTGGGTGGATTACAAGATCAGGAGTTCAAGACCAGCCTGGCCAAAATGGTGAAATCCTGTCTCTACTAAAAATACAAAAATTAGCCAGGCATGGTGGCAGGCACCTGTAATCCCAGCTACTTGGGAGGCTGAGACAGAGAATTGTTTGAACCCAGGAGGCAGAGGTTGCAGTGAGCCAAGATTGCACCACTGCATTTCAGCCTGGGTGACAGAGTGAGACTCCAAAAAAAAAAAAAAAAATCATTTTCTTCCAGTGATCATGCCCTCTTAACTTATTTCAAATTAAATATTCTGAGAACAAATTCTTTTTTAAGCAGCCAAAAGCACTGGGCAAGGAAAGCACATGATATGTTAAGTCTTGATGTTGTATTAACAATAAACCTGTTAACAAATCAACATCATTGGCTCTCTATGCTCTTACTTATTTCTGCTAATTTCACTTTTCCAGTCATCATTTCTATGAAGGCAGATGACTGCCAGAGGCTTAACAACCTCTAATTATCAGCTATACATGAAGAACCTTGGAGGGATAAGATTGAGATTGAAGCTTAAGCCTCAAATTTAATCACTTAACAAGCTTGTTAAACCAGATTTCTAGTTCAGTAGATCTACGTGGAGCTCAACAATTTGTACAAATAAGCCCCCAGGTGATGGCGATGTTGCTGTTCCTTAAACATTTCCATTAGGTGTGGCAGGAAGGCAAGACTCTAAACTAGAAAGCTATTTCACAAGAAGTAAGATTAAAGGCTGGGACTCTTCACAAGGCATTTGATTTGAAGACGCTAAAACTTTAAAGCTTAACTCACGTTGCAGTAAGAATCCTTTGGTTTTAGATTATACCTGTTCTGTATTTTTAATTATATGGCATCCTGGATAATTTGTACATAGGAAATCCTTTATGTCTTTTAAAGTATTCTTGTGAAATGTAACTGTCAGGCCTCCAAGTCCAAGCCTGGCCATCATAGCCTTGGTGACACGCATGTACACCTTTGGATGGTCTCCAGGAGCCAGGAAGTAACCAGATGGCCACAAAGAGAAGTGAAACAACTTGTTTCTGCCTCAACTGATTGCTCTCCCCCTGCAACCTTCAACCATTGTTCTTGCTCAACCTAGCGAAAATTTCCCCCCTGGGCATTGGGTTTCTCAGGACATCCATCCCTGTAACTATATAATTTGCGGCACCCTCCTCTCTGCTTGCAACTGATAACCCCCACCCTTGTGACCATGCCTGTTTGTAATGGATGACCCCCACCCTTGTGACCATGCATCCCGTGACGCTCTCCCCCTGACTAAAACAGATCACCACCTTTAACCCACCATTTGCCCCGACCTATTTAACCAGTCCCCCTTCCTACTCCCCTTGCCTAACTCCTTTCTCGGACTTGGCCTACTTGTACCCAAGAACGAAATAAAATGGCCTGGTTGCCCACACAAAGCCTGCCTGGGGGTCTCTTTACATGAGTGACGTGCCTAACAGTAACCATAAATCTAACAGTAACCATAAATCTGGAAGCTATATACACAGTTACTTGTGATGAAAAACTGCATGGTTTTCATCATTTTATTTGCATATAAAGCTTTTGAATTCTTTTGTTAATCAGAAATGCATTAAGGCTCCGTCTTTCTTTTTTCTTTGTTTTTTGAGGTAGAGTTTTGCTCTTGTTGCTCAGGCTGGAGTGCAATGGTGTGATTTCAGCTCACTGCAATCTCTGCCTCCTGGGTTGAAGCGATTTTCCGGCCTCAGCCTCCAGAGTAGCTGGGATTACAGGAGCGTGCCACCACACCCGGCTAATTTTTTGTATTTTTAGTAGAGATGGGGTTTCTCCATGGTGGTCAGGCTGGTCTTGAACTCCTGACCTCAGGTGAGCCACTCACCTCGGCCTCCCAAAGTGCTGGGATTACAGACATGAGCCACTGCGCCCCACCCAAGGCTCTGTCTTTTCTCAGACTTCACTGGAACTTAATTTGTGACTTGAAGAAGTTTATTTCTTGAAGTGATGAAAGTAAGAGATTGCATCTCTCTTTTATACCCCTTCTGTCATGTCTTTCTAAAATACTGCACTTTCAAAGTTTCTAATTGAAGAAGCAATATTTAGAAAAGAAATCTGGGGCCGGGCGCGGTGGTTTACACTTGTAATCCCAGCCCTTTGGGAGGCCAATGTGGGTGGATAACAAAGTCAGGAGATTGAAACCATCCCTGTCTCTACTAAAGTACAAAAAATGAGCCAGGCATGATGGCATGCACCCATAGTCCTAGCTACTCCAGAGGCTGAGGCAAGAGAATCGCTTGAACCCCAGAGGCAGAGGTTGTGGTAAGCTGAGATCACGCCACCGCACTCCAGCCTGTGCAACAGAGCAAGACTCTGTCTCAAAAAAAAAAAAAGAAAAAGAAAAAGGAAAAAGAAAAGAAAATAAATCTGGAAGTGAAACTCAAGAATCGAGAATCAGAAGTCCCACAACATGCTACATGCAATCTACAAGAAATTCACTCTAGCGGCCTGAAACAAAGTTCTTACCTGCATAAGCTGCTGCTTCAATTTCTGTATTTCTGAAATGTTCAGCTCACTGAATAAGTCAGAGACAGGGTTGAGAGACTCTCCTTTCCTTAAGGTAGGAGTCCGATAGTCTCCATTCAGTTTCACAAGAGGTCCATGGATATGCCCGTTCATTTTGTCATCATTGTTTGGTTCACTCCCATCCTCGGCAAATTTGAGTCCATCTACTGAGATGCTGATATGGTTATCATTGAGGCTGATGTACTGGGAGAGCTCCTTCCGCAGGTTGTTCTTTTGCTCTCTTTCATTTTTCAAAGTCTCGAGGGCTTCTTCCAGTTGGTGCTCAGCAATCTCTTTCAATCGGATGGCATCTTCCAGCTGGCTGTTCAGCAGTACTGTCTCCTCCTCAAATCGCTTAATCTCATGCTTTAAGCCTTCGTATTCCACCTGAATCAGACAGGATAAAGAAGATTCATAAAACTAAAATTTGGATCTTACAAAACTGCCATTAAACACTCTAGTGGACCTAATCATTAAAAATATACAACATGAATCTACAAAATAAATAATAAAAAGCATACAGTATAGTCTTAAACTTATATAGGATGGTTTCTTTAGAAATTATATACTATACATAAAATATACAATTAGGTATTATAGTGCTATAACAAATATGATATATAATTAGATATAATAATATAAATCTATATATAATTTAATTTTTAGCAGAGATGAAAAGTGTCTCCTGTCTTAGGATTTCTTTTATAGGATCCAGTGGTCAAAAGGGGGCACTGTTTGCCTAATAAATAGGGAATATTTTTTATAACAATTTATGAGAATATTTGCAATCTAAGAAAAGATTATATCGTCATCATTACTTTCTTTTATTTCCTTATTAATAATGAGGACATTTTTATAACCAGAGATAAATCTGTTAAACAATCATAATAAAAACATAATCTTAGTAAAATGAAAGTAAGATGAAAATGCAAAGATCATTGTTACGTGCTTAAAAGATAGATAGAATCTGGAAGAACAGTTACATAAACTAACCAGTAATAAAAAATACCTACATTGCTTTTGTTTGTCTGTCTGTTTTGAGACAGGGTCTCGTTCTATTGCCCACCCTAGGGTACAGTGATAGGATCATGGCTCACTGCAGCCTCAACCTCCCAGGCTCAAGGGATCCTCCCACTTCAGCCCCTCAAGTAGCTAGGAGCACTGGCATGTGCCACCACACCTGGCTATTCTTTTTAAAAATTTTTTATAGAGACAGGTCTCACTATATTGCCCAGGCTGTTCTTGAACTCCTGAGCTCAAGCAATCCTCCAGCCTTGGCCTCCCAAAGTGCTAGGATTATATGTGTGAGCCACTGCGCCTTGCCGTATATTGTTATTGAGGTAATATTCTTCTGAATTGCAACCAAAATAAACCTGCTCAAACAACCTCTTGGTCATGAAGGCCCGAGGGTGGCAGGGATGTCTCCTCTGAGCTGACATGCCTCCTTGGGATCTTTTCCATGGCACTTATCACATGCCATCTTTTAATAAACATTTTATCGCCACAAGTACACTGTAATCTTCTTAGAGAAAGGAAGTACTTTTTTATCTACCTCATTGCTCCTCATAGTGCATCAGTGTTCCTTCATGGTGTTTAAAACCCAATTCTGCTGTTCAATGTGCATTTGCTGAATAAAGAACCACGGGGAATGAAAAAATAAACTAGAAAAAGTAAAATAAAGTCACCATGGTATTAGATGCTAATACAAACTATGTGCTTAGTTTCCTATTTATTTTAGTATATATATTATTTTGAACTTGAATTTTAAAATATATTTTAGGCCAAGCACAGTGGCTCATGGCTGTAACCCCAGCACTTTGGGAGGCCAAGGCAGCACCTGATGCCAGGGGTTTGAGACCAGCCTGGCCAACATTGTGAAACCCTGTCTCTACTAAAAATACAAAAATTAGCCAGGAGTGGTGGTGCATGACTGTAGTCCCAGCTACTTGGAGGCTGAGGCAGGAAAATGCCTTAAATCCGGGAGGCGAAGGTTACAGTGAGCTGAGATCGCACCATTGCACTCCAGCCTGGGTGACAGAGCAAGACTCCATCTCAAAATGAACAAAAAAACAAACCATATTTTAAAAACTGAAGAACAGGGAATACTGACCAGTACATCATCATATATTTCTCTTTCCCCCACCTCCCTTTACATAATCTCAATGCAATGGTTTATCTCGCAAAGGTTAGGGTATAGATTTAGTTGGGGTGTAGGCTGATACGATAGATACCTAAACAAGAGTGACTTAGTCAAGAGAGAAGTTTTTTTCTATGTAATAGCATGGAAGTAGACAGTCAAGGGCTGGTAGGAAATCTCTGCTCCATGAGGTCATCCAGGAGCCAGGCTCTTTCTGTGCTGTTGCATGGCCTTCTAGTCTAGACCATACTATCTAAGGTGGCTTGCCATTTGATCATGTTCCAAGCAGTGGGATGAAATAAGGGGCACACTCTCTCCCTTTAAGAATGTTAAAAGTTAGGCTAAGGCGGGCGCACCACCTGAGGTCAGGAGTTTAAGACCAGCCTGGCCAACATGGTGAAACCCCATCTCTAAAAAAAAAAGGACATTAAAAGTTACCCACATCACTTGTTACATACCATTGGCTGGTACTAGTCTTATGACAGTTGGCTGCCAGGAGGAGTGAAGAATGTAGGCTTTACTCTGGGCAGCACTGGGCCCAGGTAAAAATTGTGAGAAGGGAACAGTGAAAACTGATAATAAACCAGCACTCACTGTTCATTGGAACACTGTGGTGCTCTAATGGAATGCAACTCGTAAAGACAATGTATAGCAGATGTTTCTAATAATGCTAGTTGTATGTATATGTGAATATGGATAGTGTTATTTCAGTGAAAGAATGTGCTCACGCAGGGCACGGTGGCTCATGACTATAATCCCAGCACTTTGGGAGGCTGAAGAGGATCACAAGGAGGAGGAGGGCGGATCACAAGGTCAGGAGAGCAAGATCATCCTGGCCAACATGGTGAAACCCCATCTTAAAAAATAATAATAAATTTTAAAAAATCATAAATAAAAAAAGAAAGAATGTGCTCACTACACTGTGGTGTGTGCAATATATTATAAGAGCCAGGCATGGGAGCTCATGCCTGTAATCTCAGCACTTTGGGAGGACAAGGCAGGTGAATTGCTTGAGCCCAGGAGTTTGAGACCAGCCTGGGCAACATAACGAAATCCCATCTCTACAAAAGATAAGAAAATTAGCCAGGTGTGGTGGTGTGCACCTATAGTTCCAGCTACTTGGGAGGATGAGGTGGGAGGATCACTCGAGCCTGGGGAGGTCAAGGCTGCAGTGAGCCCTGATGGTGTCATTGATGGTATCACTGCACTCCAATCTGGTGGCAGAGTGAGGCCCTGTCTTGAGAAAAAAAAAAAAAGAAATACATTATGTACAAAAGATGCCTCTAAACCAAAAAAAGATATAAAAAAAAAAGGTCATTGGAATTTCAACATGTCCCTGATAGAATTAATCAGAAGAGTCAAAATTGGAGACCACTATTTACAATGTCCATTCTTTTTTTTGTTTGTTTGAGATGGAGTCTCGCTCTGTCGCCCAGGCTGGAGTGCAGTGGTGCAGTCTCGGCTCACTGCAACCTCCACCTCCTGGGTTCAAGCGATTCTCCTGCCTCAATCTCCCAAGTAGCTGGGATCACAGATGCCTGTCACCATGCCTGGCTAATTTTTGTATTTTTAGTAGAGATAGGGTTTCACTGTGTTGGCCAGGCTGGTCTCGAACCCCAGACCTCATGATCCGCCCATCTCGGCCTTCCAAAGTCCTGGGATTACAGGTGTTAGCCACTGTGCCCAGCCTTACCTTATGATATTCTTATATATTACCTGACATTCGAGGAAATGTTTCATAATAGAAGTGTGACTGAATTGTTCCTTTCTTTTCTTTTTTTTCTGAGATAGGGTCTTACTCTATTGCTCAGGCTGGAGTACAGAGGTGTGATCACGGCTCACTGCAGCCTCAACCTCCCAGGCTCAAGCAATCCTCCCATCTCAGCCTCCCAAGTGGCTGGGACCACAGGTATGCATCATCACACTTGGTTAATTTTTTTTTTTTTTTTTTTTTTGTTAGAGAGAAGGTCTTCCTATGTTGCCCAGGTTGGTCTGAAACTTTTGGACTCAGGTCATCCTCCTCAGCCTCCCAAAGTGCTGGGATTACAGGCATGAGCCACTGTGCCTGGCCAGTTTTTAATTCTTTCAACAAGTGTTTATTTAATGTCTACTATGGATCAGGCTCTATTGTAGGTGCTGTGTGTTAATGGAAGGAGATGGAATGGAAACAAATGAATAAATAGACTCTATATAGAAAGTTAGTTAGAGGTGTTGTTTAAACAATAATTACACTGTACTTAGAAAATAATCAATAGTTAAAAGAAAAATAATGCTTCAGAAGGGAAAATTCTTTGAACTAAGCATTTTAAAATGGTAGTACCTTTGCTGTTCAGAGAAACATCAAACCAGGCTGAAGGACTCTACAACATATGGGGAACTTCAGTACAAAGTAACACAGCCCAATTTTGTGACTGAATGCTACTTATTGCCATCTCTTTTAAAAACTCTGTGGCATTTGTATATACAATATTGTACTTAGTACTTCATTAATTAGGGCCAGGCATGGTGGCTCATGCCTGTAAACCCAGCACTTTGGGAGGCCAAGGGGGGTGAATCACTTGACACCAGCTTGGCCAACATGGCAAAACACTGTCTCTACTAAAAATACAAAAATTAGCTGGCACGGTGGCACATGCCTGTAATCCCAGCTACTCAGGAGGTCGAGCCAGGAGACCAGGAGGTGGAGGTTGCAGTGAGCTGAGATTGAGCCATTGCACTCCAGCCTGGGCAACAGAGCCAGACTCTATCTCTAAAAAAAACCCCAAAACCTAAAAACCTTATTGATTACAAAGAGTTTATGATAGACGCTAGCATCTGTAAATAAAGGTCAATTACTATGGGAAACAAACACAGCGTTTTCTTAGCTGGGAGAGACTTGTGGCATTTCACTTCCCTCAGTTTCAGGGAATAAACCAGAACGGTGCTCTGTGCAGAAAACGATTTTGAATGAATTAATTAGATACTTAATTGGGAAAATTAGCATATGGCATGTTGGAAATAAAAGATGTATGGCCCCCCCCCCGCCTTTTTAAAAGTCTTCTGAGTTAACCATTGGATTCCGTGTTTCAATTACTGGGAGAAAGGCATGGGGAAACTCACAACAGGAGTGACAGTACAAATTCTCCCAGAAACGGCAACTGGTTTAATGAACGCTCAAGGAATACCTTGACAGTCTTTCAAGAGTATCTAATATTGGCCTTCATTAACCTCCTGAGTCCGTTGGTCTACACATGCGGTCATGGAAGGCTCGCCAGGGACACTGCTGGTCATGCTCCCGCCATGCTCTAGAGAGCAGTGAGGACTGAAGGAATCGGGAAGGAAAGGCTACCTTAAATAACTGCACTTCAAGTAAATTTGTTTCAAATCCTCTATGTGCTTCATCAATAACCAAAAAAAAAAAAATGACCACAAAAAAAAATCCTTCTTATTTAAAAAAGTATTCGAGAAGCATCTTTACAAATATATTTTTCTAAGTCTGCATTTCTCCACTGTGACTTCACTTACTCCAGTCAAATCAAGACCTGGGAGCCTCGGGAAAGGCCTGCCCTCAGCACACATATAGGGATTCAGTGCTTATAGGAGAAGGAATGAGGCAGAAACACATGCAGATACCCCAGTAGCCCTTTTTTGATGGACTGAAACTGTCCCCCACCTGCCTTCCCCCCACCACTCCAAATCTGAGGGAAGTAGCAATGATCAGAAATCAAATTTCAGCCGCGCACTATGGCTCATGCTTGTAATCCAGGTACTCGGAGCCTGGGGCAGGTGGATCACTTGAGCTCAGGAGCTCAAGACCAGCTTGGTCAACATGGTATGACCCTGTTTTTACTGAAAATACAAAAATTAGCTGGGTGTGGTGGTTCGTGCCTGCAATCCCAGCTAGTCGGGAGGCTGAGGCAGGAGAACCGCTTGAACCGGGAGGTGGAGGTTGCAGTGAGCTGAGATGAAGCCACTGCATTCTAGCTTGGAGACAGAGCAAGACTCCATCTCAAAAAACAAAAACAAAAAACCAAAAAAAAATATCTATCTATGTATTAATCTATCTGTCGGTCTGACTGTCTACCTATGTAACATGTCCAAATAATTTGGAAATAGATACCTACTCAGGAAGGGAGTAAAGTAAAAGCATACATCTGGCCTGGCTTCTAAGTTTACAGAGGACAAGAATCATTCCCTATGGATTCTTGTGTCTGTCCAGCTGAGCACAGCACCTGGCACATAGGCTGTTAATCTGAACTGAGAGGTGACAACAGCATTTAGACAAGAATAGAGATGTCGCTGAGGAAGCACCTTGAAAAGAACTTGAACAAACCTGAACATCCAATTCACCTTTGCTTAACTATTTGATTCAACTGTATTCATAAATAAATTCTTCTAAAATTACAGATTCAATAATTAATAGTTCTGAAAACCCACAATGCAAACCAATCAGGAAAATTAAGCTATCAAAGCCCCATTAGAGCAAAAAAAATATTTAAACATACACATGTAATCTTTGTAGTCAGGTTATAGCTGAAAAAGAAAACAGGCATTTTGTTTTTCTTTCTTTCTTTGTTTTCTTTTTTTTTGAGATGGAGCCTCGCTCTGTCACCCACGCTAGAGTGCAGTAACATGATCTCGGCTCACTTCACCCTCTGCCTCCCGGGTTCAAGTGATTCTCCTGCCTCAGCCTCCTGAGTAACTGGGACTACAGGTGCCCACCAACATGCCAGGCTAATTTTTGTATTTTTAGTAAAAACAGGGTTTCACCATGTTGGTCAGGCTGGTCTTGAACTCCTGACCTCAGGTGATCTACTTGCCTCAGCCTCCCAAAGTGCTGGGATTATAGGCATGAGCCACCACGCCCAGCCTCTTTTTCTTATAATTCTCTTCTTCTTGATTTATACTTCATAATCAATTCCCCTCTATGATTTGAAAGCAATTTATAGAAAAAATTTTGAGAGTGAGAGACAAGTGATTGTAGGGAGACCTTAAGCTCGCAGACAAGCTTACAGACCCAGGCTTTTTTTTTTTTTTTTTTTTTTTTTAGATGGAATCTTGCGCTTTTGCCAAGCTGGAGTGCAGTGGCATGATCTTGGCTCACTGCAACCTCCATCTCCCGGATTCATGCAATTCCCCTGCCTCAGCCTCCTGAGTAGCTGGGACTACAGGCGCACACCACCATGCCCAGCTAATTTTTTGTATTTTTAGTAGAGATCAGGTTTCACCATGGCCAGGATGGTCTCGATCTCCTGGCCTCATGATCCGCCCACCTCGGCCTCCCAAAGTGCCAGGATTACAGGCATGAGCCACTGCAACTGGCCACATTTTTTTTTTGCGATGGAGTCTCACTCTGTCACCCAGGCTGAAGTGCAGTGGCTCAATCTGGGCTCACTGCTACCTACACCTCCCAGGTTCCAGCAATTCTCCTGCCTCAGCCTCCCGAGCAGCTGGGATTACAGGCATATGCCATCACACCCGGCTAAGAACCCGGCTTTTAATGAGAAGTAGCCAGGTTAAATTTATTATGATACATTTGACTTATGAAATAAATGAGTGCAAAGCTAAAATAAAAACTAAAATTCTTTTTCTTATTCAATAAAGCTTTACTGTACACTATACTACTTACAAGTGTATTTTTTCTTTCTATATTTTAGCTAAAATAGGAGGGTTGAGACATTTCAGTACATAAATATTATAGAGAGAAGATTATAGACTAACAACAAATCTGGACAAGCTCCTTCCTGAGAAATAAAGAGGAGATTTAACCCTAGTGGTCAGAAGATGTAGATCCGTCTTCGGTATAACTGAAAAAATTTCTTAAGCCTTACCTGGTTCTGCTTCAATGTGGACACTAGTTTCTGCAATGTGATATTTTCCTCTTCCAATTCCGTATAGTCCTGAAGGAGTCGGGCCTCCCGGAACTTATATTCTCGGATTTCATCCTTCATCCGTATTCTCTGTAGCTCCACCATCTCATTGTTCTGAAACAACAGAGGAAACAATCAATACATAACTCTCTTATTGTAGATTTTACAAGGTGTGAAGTCCTGGTAGTTAAAAATAATAATAAAAACACCTCATGGGGTGTAAATTGGTACTGCCTTTTTTTGAATGGCAATTTCGTGATATCTGTCAACAACTTAAAAGCACATACATATGACCCAGCAATTCAATATCAAAAAATCATTCTTGAATATGTTTTCATAGAAGTAAATAAAAAGAAAAATCCATGTATACTTACGTAGAATTGGAAATAGTCTAAATATTGGCTATTTAGAGAACACATTACCATGCATTCATTGAATGGAACATTATAAAATTATTATTATTATTATTTTTTTTTTTTTGAGACAGAGTCTCATTCGGTCACCAGGCACCAGGCTGGCGTGCAGTGGCACAATCTCGGCTCACTGCAACCTCCGCCTCCCGGGTTCAAGCAATTCTCCTGCCTCAGCCTCCCGAGTACCTGGCACTATAGGCGTGTGCCACCACACCCAGCTAATTTTTGTATTTTTAGTAGAGACGGGGTTTCACCATGTTGGTCAGGATGGTCTCCATCTCTTAACCTCATAATTCGCCTGCCTTGGCCTCCCAAAGTGCTGGGATTACAGGCATGAGTCACACTGCCCGGCCGATAAAATTATTTTTAAAAATGAGAAAGGCTGGGCACAGTGCCTCACGCCTGTAATCCCAGCACTTTGAGAGGCCAAGGCAAGTGGATCACCTGAGATCAGGAGTTGGAGATCAACCTGGCCAACATGGTGAAACCCCATCTCTACTAAAAATACAAAAAAAAAAAAAAAAAAAATTAATCAGGCATGATGGCAGGCACCTGTAATCCTAGCTACTCAAGAGGCTGAGGCAGGAAAATTGCGTGAACCTGGGATTTGGAGGTTGCAGTGAGCTGAGATCACACTACTGCACTCCATCCAGCCTAGGCGACAGAGCAAGATTCCATCTCAAAGGAGAAGAAAAGAATAAAGAAAAACTTTATTGTACTAAAACGGAAATGTAGTCATAATATATTATTAAACATAAAAAGCAAATTATAGATTAGTATGTATATTAGGATCCCAGGTGTGTTGGAAATACAGGGGACACACACATACACATGCACACTTGTAATCCCAGCTACTTGGGAAGCTGAGACAGGAGAATTGCTTGAACCCAGAAGGTGGAGGTTGCAGTGAGCCAAGATCATGCTACTGCATTCCTGACTGGGCGACAGAGTAAGACTCTGTCTCAAAAAAAAAACAAAAAAAAAACAAAACTTTGTAAGAATATCCAGAAGAGACTATTACTTTGATTTTATATCCTTCTGGATCATTTCAAATTTTTTTTTAACAACAAGCTTGTATTATCAGGTCTTATGTGCAAAGTTACAGGATAAAAATAAATCAATTAAAATATTTAACTTTTTCCATAAACTTATGTGACAACTGTAAGCTACGTTTTAGTTCAAAATGTATAGTGACTACATAATAGATATAAACATTTATACGTGTAACATATTCATAGTCATGGAAAAAAGGGATATAAAAGTTTTCTTTTAATTAAGGTTTAATTAGATTTGTTTCCTATTCAAACAAAGAGAAATATGGAAAAAAGTACCATAGAAACCAAAACCACATGTTCTTATGTAATACCTAGATATCCATGTGAGAAAAAAAATCAGTCATGATGCATTTGGACTTCACACCATAATTTGCTGGGTCTTGATCTAGTGGTAGGTAGGACTAACAATGAATAGAAACTGCTACTTGCAACATGGATGAATCTAGTAATATACTGACTGAAATAAGCCAGATGCCAAAGACTACATACAGTGTGATTCTGCACGTAAAATTCAAAAACATGCTCTGTGGGTTCAATTGTCTCCCAAAAAAGATATGGTGAAGTCCTAACTCCCAGGGTCTTTATAAACACAAAAATTAAAATGAGGTCATCAGAATAGGCTCAATCCGATAAGACTGGTATCTTTATAAAAAGGGGAAATTCAGCCACACAGAAACTGACACACACCTCCGGGTGTGTGGTGGAGACTGTGTGAAGAAATGCAGGGAAAAGATGGCCACGTGACCATGGAAGCAAAGACTGAAGTGATCCATCTACCAGCCAGGGAATACTGAGGATTGCCAGCAAACACCGGAAGCCAGGAAGGGGCAAGGAAAGGTCTTTCCCTAGAGCTGCCAGAGGGAGATGGCCCTGCTGACACCATGATTTCTGACTTCTGGCCTCCAGAACTGTGAGACAAATTTCTGTTGTTTTAAAGCCACCTAGTTTGTAGTACTTTGTTACAGCAGCCCTAAGGAAAGAATGCATGTGCAAAACTAACCCACGGTGACAGAAGTAAATGCACTCTTATCTTTGCAGGAGGGTAGGGTGACATCTGCAAGCCATAGAAACATTTTAAAGGTCTCTGTTCCAACAGAGAGCCAGCTCTAGAAGAATACCTGATTTTCCTATATATGCTTTTAAATGTCTCTCATCTTGCTTCACATTCTACATATTTTTTTAAGACTTGGTCTCACTCTATCACCCAGGCCACAGTGCGGTGGCATGGTCATGGCTCACTGCAGCCTTGACCTCCCAGGCTCAAGCGATTCTCTCACCTCAGCCTCCTAAGTAGCTGGAACTAGAGGTGTACACACCATCACACCTGGCTAATTTTTGCAGAGATGTGTTTTACCATATTGCTCAGGCTAGTCTCAAACTCCTGAGAGGTATCCCTCTGCCTTGGCCCCAGAAAAGCTGGGATTACAGGTGAGCTACTGTGCCCAGTCTTCCACCCCCAACCCCCCCCCCCCCAAAAAATGTAGAGGCAGGGTCTTGCTCTGTCGCCAAGGTTGGAGTCTGGTGTCTTAATCACAGCTCACTGTGACCTCCCACATTGTTTTTTTGGGGGGGTGGGGGGAACAGAGTCTCGCTCTGTTGCCCAGGCTGGAGCGCAGTGGCGTACTCTTGGCTCACCACAACCTCTGCCTCCTGGGTTTAAGTGATTCTCCTGCCTCAGCCTCCCGAGTAGCTTAGAGGCGTGCGCAACCATACCCAACTAATTTTTGTATTTTTAGTAGAGATGGGATTTCACTATGTTGACCAGGCTGGTCTCAAACTCCTGACCTTGTGATCTGCCCGTCTTGACCTCTCAAAGTGCTGGGATTACAGGAGTGAGCCACCGCGCCTGGCCAACCTCCCAGGCTTAAGTGATCCTCCCACCTCAGTCTCCTGAGTGGTTTGGACTATAGGTGCACACCACCACACCTAGCTAATTTTTAATTTTTTTGTAAAGATGGGGTCTTACCATGTTACCCAAGCTGGTCTCGAATGCCTGGGCTCAAGTAACTCTCCTGCTGCGACCTCCCAAAGTGCTGGGATTATAAGCATGAGCCACCACACCCGGGTCATATTCTACACATGTTAACAGTAACTCCCTTTGCCTCAGTTTTCAGAGGCCTGTTCAGTTCCCTGTTTGAACGTGGGGATTTTTAAATTCTGACTTGGCCCCTGAGTACAGCTCTTCCTGGTTCCGTTTATGCTTATGTGAAAACAACAAATTATAAACACATAATCTTCCATGTAAAAATAAAAAATTCAGCTCCAAAATCAATGATGCAGTTCTAAATAGTGATGTTAGCTCAGAGTTTTGAGGAGGATAAGGGGCGGTTAACTGTAGTATGAAAACATGTTTAAAAAATTATTCTGCCACTTGTTAAAATGGTAAGGAAGACTTCATTCAAGACCATTGCAATTGGAGGGGAAAAAGAAGGGGCTCAACTCTGAAACAGCAAGAACAAGTGAAGATTTACAGCCAAGAACAGCACGAGCAGGTCAAAGAATGGGAAATTGCTAAAAGGATACATCAAGGGCAGGGAAATTCTTGCTAAGCTGGCCTAACAGGACTCTTGCTAAAGGTAGTGCAAGGACTTAGACATCAAAAAGGTGGGGGATGAAGAACTTGATCAGATATCAGGGTAATTAGATATCTAGGGTTCGGAGATGATTTAGCAGAATTCCTTGCTAAGGCTGGGCTGGGCAGGCCAAAGCTGGGGGTGGAGCAAGGTTGAAGCTTGGTCCAAAAGAGACATTGGCAGAGCATGACTGAAGTGTGGTTAAGGAGAGAGTCTTTGACACCTCACTGTCATGAATTGCATTCTGATAAGATGAAAGCTAAGAAAGTTTGCAAGACATTTGACCTGGTGATAACAGAAAAATAGATCCTAACTTGGGCAGGGCCGAAGCTTTTTTGGCAACAGATTTTTATCCATTCTGTATCTTACCATCACAAAAGCTCACTGGCTAGCTTGTAAGAAGTTCCCTGGAGATGTGCAGACTTCATCAATTTAATGTAATCGATGGAATGTAATTATCAATCTTGAAGCTATACAAACTAATTGGTTGTTCAGAAACCCATTTTCACAGTATATGTATAAGGGGTTTGAGCTCCTTGTTAGTCAGAATGCTTCTAGGCTGGCTGGCATTTCTCACTTTAGCTCTCATTATAATAAACTGGTAACTCCAACAGAGTCATTTCTTCAACACTTTAGTAATTCACCAGTAATTCACCTATGCCTACTCCAACAATTGACCTTAGCCTAATCCTCCCTTTTCAGCTTCTCTCAGTTTTTATCAATGCTGACCTCTTAAAGCAATTGTGTTCTTCTCCAGGTCACAAGTGTCAACATAGAAGTCTTCTGAAAATAGAGTTTACCAGCTTCAAAGAACCATACCAATGGCTTCTATGAGTTTCGTAAAAACTTAAAAAAAAAAAAAATGGGCTTTTGTTTCTTGCCTCTCTAAAGGAGATGATTTTAAGCAAATATGAGTGGATTTATAAAACAGTAAATACTGGTATAGAATCCTGTTGAAATGTGGTTTTCCCAGCTCTAGAAAGGTACTGCTCAAGCATCCTTTATAAACAACAGACTCTGATATCACAAAAGGTATATGGAATAGCAAAGAAGAGTTTTTCTTATTTCTGCAAAGATAACTGAAAAAAGTTAGCAATGACAAAAAAAAAATCACAAAATACAATTTACATATAATACCTACTTCTCTTTCTTTCCTTCCTTCCTTCCTTCCTTCTTCCTTCCTTCCTTCTTTCTTTTTTTTTTTTTAGATGGAGTTCTGCTCCTGCTGCCCAGGCTGGAGTGCAATGGCGTGATCTTGGCTCACTGAAACCTCTGCCTCCTGGGTTCAAGCAATTCTCCTGCCTCAGCCTCCCGAGTAGCTGGGATTACAGGCAAGCACCCCAAGCCTGGCTAATCTTGTATTTTTAGTAGAGACAGTGTTTCTCCATGTTGGTCAGGCTGGTCTCGAACTCCCAACCTCAGGTGATCCACCCACCTTGGCCTCCCAAAGTGCTGGGATTACAGGTGTGAGCCACCGCGCCTGGCCAATACCTACTTTTCATACTCTGTGGGTGTGGTGCGGTGGGCAAGCGGAGGTCCCTCTGCAAGTTTTAGAAGCGTTCAAAGAAGTCACATGATCTGGCCCTACCTCTGTCTCCAACCACTCTGCCCCTCAGTCTTCGTCTCTGGCCACAGGAACTGTCCTTCTGCTCCTCCATCTCATTAGACATGCTAGCTTGCTTCTGCCTTGAGGCTTCTTTACTCCTCTTTCCAGAACTCCTTGCCTTCAGATCAGGGGCTCTTAACCTTATATTGTGCCGTGATCCTCTTTGACAATGTGCTGAAGCCTAGGAACCTCTTCTCAAAATAATATTTTAAAAAGTGTAAAAGACAATTACAAAAAACACCAATCATGTTAAAATTATATATATATTTATTTTATATATGCATAAATATATATACATACATAAACATATATATATATATACACACACATATATATTTCAAAGAGTCTTGCTCTGTCACCCAGGCTGGAGTCTAGCGACACAATCTCAGCTCACTGAAACCTCCACCTCCCAGGTTCAAGTGATTCTTGTGCCTCAGCCTCCCAAGGAGCTGGAATTATAGGTGCCGGCCACCATACCTGCTAATTTTTGTATTTTTAGTAGAGAAGAGATTTTGCCATGTTGGCCAGGCTGGTCTTGAACTCCTGACTTCAAGTGATCCACCTGCCTTGGGCTCCCAAAGTACTGGGAATACAAGCGTGAGTCACCAAGCCTGGCCAACTTATTACAAATTTTTAAAATTATGACATCAGCTGGGCACAGTGGTTCATGCCTGTAACCCCTGCACTTTGGGAGGCTGAGACGGGAGGATCACTTGGGCTTAGGAGTTCGAGACCAGCCTGGGCAACATGGTGAACCCCATCCAGAAGATTATTTTGTACAAAAAAAGAACATGTAAAAAATTAGCCAGGTATGGTGGTGCACACTGGTAGTCTCAGCTACTCAGGGGGTGAAGTGGGAGAACTGCTTGAGCCCCAAAGGTCAAGGCTGCAGTGAGTCATGATCATGCCACTACACTACAGACAAAGTAAGAGAGTGAGATCCTGTCTCAGGAAAAAAAAAAAAATTAGGACTTAGTAGTTGACAGATAAGTATAGTATTGGCCCCCAATTAATCACACTTCCCTAAAGTCACAACCCATGGAATTTCCTCTCAAACTGACTGAGCTGGTCTTTGGATTTGCTTTGACCCATAGAAGACAGTGGACATTGGGGAGTTTTGAGTCTGAGCCTCAGGGGGCTTTGCAGCTCATGCTCCTGCTGTCTTGTAACACTGTGACTATGTGAAGAGCCCCAGGGTAGCCTGTTGGAGCCATGTGGCCCAGCCTGCAGTTACCACCAGCTGCTAGGCATGGGGGGAAGGCCATCTTGGACTATCTAGCCCGGTGGGGCTGTCAGATGACTGCTGCCACATGAGCAATCCTGGCAAGTCCTTAAGAACCACCCAGCTGAGCATAGCCCAAATTGCCGAACAACAGAATCATAGGTTATTGTTTAAAGCTCCCAAACTGTAGGTCACTCATTGCCCAGTAATACATAATCAACACAGTAACATGTGCTTCTTTACTAACACAATTAGAATCAGATCTAGTGTCATGCCTAAGAAATCTCATAATTTCAAAGCAATGATAACATTTCAAGACACCTGTGAAAACTGAAATATCATTTAGAAAAAACTATACTTTCTAGTGGTAACAAAGTAACAAGTGCTACTGGTACTACCAAGGCTTGTTTTCTACATTCAAATAGAAGAAAATGATAAATTTCAGTCTGAGTTGAGTGAAAATAAAGATGTAATTATTTTTCCCATCCAAGTTTATAGGCCTCCTGAAATCTAACCACAGACTCCCAGAACCTCAGCTGAAAAACTCTTCTGCTTTTACTTGTTATTTAGGTTTCAGTTCAAATGTCATCTCCTCAAAGAAATCTTCCGTGAGCAACTAATATAAAATAATTCCCCTCCCACTCCACTCTCCCATCAGAGTTATAGATCAGTATTTAGTATAGAGTATGTATTCAGAAAATAAGTGTTGACAGAATGACACTGATTATTATTTGAACTGGCTACTTACTTTTTATACATTTTATATTTATTACATTTCCTTTTGCATCTGAATATAATGATCCTTCCCTGTCTTGTTATCCTATGTCCCTAATACCTGGCACATTTTAGCCCGGATGATCACGGAATGAATAATAAAACAGGTACACGAGTGGTTAATCACACAAAAAATATTATTACATAGATGACAGCTTCTTATGTTGTGTTATTTGAGAAGGAGGCACAAAAGGAGAACAATGCACTTGGAAATAAAATACACCTATATCTCTGAAATAACTTGACTTGTTATCATTCTTCTGCAATATATTGTCAGCTTACTTGGTTTCTGCCTTCTGTTCCTTGGGCAATACTTGGAGCATAGTGTGGAATAAGTGTAGAATGAAAAACAGTAGTGTTCCCCTAATTTGACTATAAAGTCAAATTACAAAATTTTTTTTACTACAAAGAAAGAATTTAATGAAATACTGTAATTCATTACAGTATTTCATTAAATTCTTTCTTTGTAGAAACATTTTATCTTAATTTTTTTCTTTCTTGAAAAATCTATCAACTGAAGGAGTGATACATATATTTACTTATTTTTTTCTTATTTAATATGTATAAAGATATCAGGAAGTCCAATGAACTGGATGCCAGTCACTTATATAAAATTATAAAGAAAAATGTTAAGCTACAAGAGATTCTGAAATGGGAATATATACATTGTAAAAAATAACAATGGCCAATAATCTGGCTTATATACTCTAGAAATTAACCATAAAATCTTTTTTTTTTTCCCCCAATAAAGACGGGGTTTCACCATGTTGGCCAGGCTGGTCTTGAACTCCTGACCTCAAGCAATCCACCCGCCTCAGCCTCCCAAAGTGCTGGGATTACAGGCGTGAGCCACCGCGCCCGGCCTAACCATAAAATCTTATGCAATGAAATAGTAAATGTCAAGAAAATTTAAGACCACAGCAAAGCTACTGAGGATCACTAAAAACTCATAAATAACTAACGAAAACTCCTGATGGTAATTAAGGAAAAGGAAGAGCTTGGGCTGCAAGACGTGGGTGCAGTCTAGTGTGGTTGGAGCAAAGACTCACTGAGATAAACAGAGACAAGCCCCAGGGGAAGAAAACTGGTCTTATTTATTTTGCTAAAAATCCTTGCTTTTTGAATTGCCAGCGATTATATTCTAGGGGCATATTCTTTAATTCCACAATAAATTTAAAAGATTGCAACTGCTGTTTCTGCACCACTTCTCATACATTTATCTCATACATTTTTTTTTCTTCCTGGGATAAGATGGTGCTGAGCTCTGCTAAAAACTCCCATCAAGAATAATCAGAGTAAGAAAAATAACGCATGAGAGAAAGGGGAGAAAATGGCACAACAGGGGAATGCTTTAGCTTTTCACCTTCAGGGAGCTGAGTCCCAGATCATCAGGGGACAGAGGATTAACTTGAGATGATAGGGACAGACTCACCTCATTATTTGCATTGCACCTTAGTATAGCACCATTCTTATAGTTTATTTTAATTAACATTGAAAAGATGTATATAGGAATCATAAATTCCCTTCACTATTGGCAAGAAGAAAAAATACAGATGAAAACTTGTCACCACAGAGTCATATATTAAAACCCAGTTACAATGCTCTTGGTCTTTTATAAATTAATTATAGCCATTGTCACATAAGATATTAATAATAGCTCACTTCTGTTTATATTACCATAGGTAATTTATGGTAACACAAACAGAAGTTCACACGCAAAAGCCTAAGCAATTGATTGATTACTCCTGGGTGAGCCTGGAATGCTTTATAAAGGAAGTTATCATTGAGTAGAACACTGAAGGCAAAGTAAAGGTTAACTAAATGGAGAAAGAAGAGGACATATTTTCCAGCCAGAGATAAACCTTCAAACAGAAGTAGCCTTATGTTTGTGTTGAAGGCAATGCTAAAATTCTCCAGTCAGACTGAGCAATTCCTTACAGTCCCAGAGAACCTGGAACACTGATCAAAAGAGAAAGAGAAGACAGAAACTCAGAAAAATCTGGAAAACAGCTAGTTATTTTCCACATATACGTAAGTTCGGTGTCATTTTGTAAAATAAAATGTTAAATTAGTCTAGTGTTGTGAACCCCTGAAGTAGTGGGGGTAACCAATATATAGTCAGTGCCTGGAATCTTTAAAGTTCTTAACTAGGCTGTGGTTTAGGGAACGGTACAGTCTGGTGTGGTTGGAGCAAAGTAACTTGAGAGAGATTCTGCAAGAAATTCTACGTTAAACAAAGGAATCTGGGGAACTGTCAAAGACCTTTAAGCAAAGCAGTCACACAGTCAGACCTATGTTTTGCCAGGTGACTGTGTTGAGAGTCGTGAGGGTAGATTTTAGCAAGAAAGGTCAAAGAGAACAAACTAAGCAGCTCTGATGGCCCAACATGAGAGAAGACACGGGGAATGCTGCGGAGGGGACAGATCGGGGAACACCTCGGTTAGAATGAACAGGATTTGGTCACTGACTGATGTGATAATACAAGAAAACAAAGAGTAAGGAACAATGGCCTATTAACAATAAACACACCTAGAGTTGTTATAGAAAAATAAATTTTATAACAAAGTGAATGTGAGAATTAACAATGTATCCTATTGAGTAATTATAAGTAGTGTTAATTCTGATAGTCAAACCAGGAATATCTGGATCCGAGAAGAGAGGAAGGAGGACAGCTGGTCTGGTCCAGGTAGAGAAAGCTAGAGAGCGGGGGCGTTGGGGTGTGGGAACAGGCCTTCTCACTTCTCTCCCAGGGAGTGCCACTGCCAGGGAGTTCTGGCAGTCCAAGACCCTAATACTCATTCATTTTCATTCATTTCGCCAAAAATGAACTCTTTTGTTACAGAGAGGAAAGGGCAACAGTTCTCCTTGCCCCCCACACAGGAATTTCTGTGCTGGGGCCAAGAGGGCCTGGCCCTCAGTAGTTAACGAAAGCTTTCAGGGTAGAGGGAGGGCAGGGAAGGGAAGGAAAGGGGCGACCCTCTTTAGTCCCAGTGAGCTTAATGACACTGTTGCCTGCATGGCCCCTACTCTCCATACCTTGGGACAAGAACATGCTTTATCTGAGGATTCCAGGGACACAGGCCCTGAGTTTCTCTTTTGTAGAAAATAAGAAGGATGGGACCCCAGGATGTCAGATCCATGGGACAGGTCCTGACTTCTCAATCCTCAACCTTCTCAACGCAGGTGATCTGCTCCTGTACCCACATGAGCCACTCACACGCATATCATCTGTCATGTTAGCACCAATAACTGCGCCTCTGATTCTTCCACATCAGGCTCTCCAGTTCTTCCAATCGAGCCACTCACTCTTCCACCTCATCGACGTTTCCTATCCTTTCATCCCCAATTTGCTCATTATCTACAATACCGGTTCTTCACTTCTTTGATTTCGCCATCATCGCACACTTACTGACTTGCAAACACATTTAATTCTGTCTCATCTGTCTCTCCTGGATATAAAACCTAACTCTCTGCCTTCTCTATGCACGCTCATAGCTGAGGAGAACTGGAGAAAAGACAATTCTGTGCTGACTGGGGACTGGTTTCAGCTTTAACTCATGGAGAGGTAGTGGAGTGGAGTGATAAAGTGCCCAGACTCTGAACAAGACATCCTGGGGTTCAAATCCTGACTTTGCTATTAGCTAAACTTGGTCAAAATCAGTGATATGAGTGATTGATTAAAAAAAAAAAGTCCAGAATCTCTCAAATTCTAATAGGCTGTAAATACTGTCTAGTGGTTATATTACATGTACACAGTATAGCAAGTTATTGACTTCTCTCTCTTCCTACAATCAGTCCCTATTCCCTCTCTGAAAACTGTGCCTCACATTTCCTTAAGGAAGGAAGGAAAACCCAATGAGATATGGCTCCTATCCCCACCTTCATTTTCATTAATTGCTTCCATTCTACTGCATATAGTTTAATGACAGGAAGTCTCATCTTAAACAAACCTTAACCTTTATATTCATATTTCCACTTCTATAGTCATGATCGTCTATTCTTTTTTTTTTTTTTTTTTGAGATGGAGTCTCGCTCTTTCACCCATGCTGGAGTGCAGAGGTGTGATCTTGGCTCACTGCAACCTTCGCCTCCTGGGTGCAAACAATTCTCTGCCTCAGCCTCCCGAGTAGCTGGGATTACAGGTGCCCGCCACTATGCCTAGCTAATTTTTGTATTTTTAGTAGAGACAGGGTTTCACCATCTTGGCCAGGCTGGTCTTGAACTCCTGATCTCGTGATCTACCCACCTTGGCCTCTCAAAGTGCTGAGATTATAGGCATGAGCCAGATCGTTCATTCTTAAATGGCATTCCTCCTCAATCCTCCCGAAGAACACTGAACCTGGTCTTGTAAAAGTCATCAACAACTTGTACATTGTCACTGGATTCGGTGGCCACCTCTGTGTCCTCCTCTTTCTGGGCTTCTTCACCAGCATGTGCCACTTTTGGAAACACTTTCCCCCACGGCTTCCCAGACATCTGAACTCTCACCTGCCTGGCTGCTTTTCTGCAGTCCCCTCTTCTCTGCTCAACCTCGAAAGGTTGAGTCTTTCAGGTCTGTACCAAGCCCCTCATTTTGCTGTTTCCTCACTTCCCAAAGGCAACCTCATCCAGACCTCCAGCTTTAGATACCTACTTGTGTGCTGATGATTCTCAAATCCATGTCAGGGTTCACAAAACCCTATGCAACTTGCCCTGACCTCCCTGAAAGAGCTCAGGAGGTATCTTTTTCCCACTCATCTCTCATCCACTTTGCTCCTCTCCTTGGCCTTCTGTTGGTTATTTAAAGTCCTCAAGTGCAGCCTAGGCAACATGATGAGACCCTGACTCTACAAAAAATATAAAAATTATCCAGGCACGGTGGTGTGTGCCTATAGTCCCAGCTACTTGGGAGGCTGACATGGGAGGATCACTTGAGCCCAGAAGGTGGAGGCTGCAGTGAGCTGAGACCATGCCACTGCACTCTAGCCTGGGTAACAGAGTAAGACCCTATCTCAAAAAACAAAAATGAAAAAGGAAGACCTCAAGCTGGGTCTTACTCTAGAGTTTCTGCAGCAGCTGTCTCTTCTGCCTGGATTTCTTTCTCCTTGTTGACACTCTTCACTAGGATCTCAACCTAACAGTCATCTCCAAAAGCAGCTTTCCAAGACCATTCCATCTAGAGCACCACTTGGTCACACTCACATAATCTGGTTTTAATGATCTGAAAAGGGTTTATCAAGATTTGATTTCTTTGTGTGTTCATTTATTGGTATCTTTCCCCACTAGATCTAAGAGCCATGAGAGCCCGTTTTCAGTAACAGTTTACCACTTATCCCCAGGACTCAGAAGAGCACTCCACGCATGGTCCTTGTATTCCACAGCTCAGCCTCGTCACTTCCAGCCTGGATTGGATTGGTGGTGACCTGAAGACAGCTGGGAAGTGTTGTTGGGATGAAATTAGCTGGGCAGCCAAAAGAGGAGGGTACCGATCTATTTCACATATTTCAGTTCATAGATTGAAAAAAGAAAAGGATATCTACAAAGCAGGCCCCATGTAAAATTCTCCAGTGTTTAAAAACCCTTATCAGTGACATCCATTCCGTGTGTATTTATACTTTATTCTATCTCTATAAATATGCACTAAGGAAAGGATCTGACAAACTTATCCACTGTAAGGTATATACATGCCTAATACAACTTATCTTTTTTTTTGAGACAGAATTTCACTCTTGTTGCCCCGGCTGGAGTGCAATGGCACGATCTTGGCTCACTGCAACCTCTGCCTCCCGGGTTCAAGTGATTCTCCTTCCTCAGCCTCCCAAGTAGCTGGGACTACAGGCAGGCACCACCACACCCAGTTAATTTTTGTATTTTTAGTAGAGACGTGGTTTCGCCATGTTGGCCAGGCTTGTCTCGAACTCCTGACCTCAGGTGATCCATCCACCTCGGCCTCCCAAAGTGCTGGGATTACAGGTGCAAGCCACTACGCCCAGCCCAACTTATCTCTCTTAAGGTTGGTTACAATTAATGAGGGACAGAGAAACACATCTCTATGGTGCCAGCCAATAACAAGCAGATGGATGCAGAAGGATTGTCTTCCAAAATTGTAAGAAGGCAAGCCCAGTTCCCTGCTGGGCAGTTGTGTGTGCATCACAAATCTTTAGGAGAGTTGTTGGTGCAGAACGCAAGGTATTCAGAGCACCATATAATCAGCATCTTCCCAGTGCAATCTAAACTTAACAACTGGGCAATAACCAGGAAAAAGTAAATGTAGCAAGTTTGAATGTGGCTTAAAACAAACATGTTCAGCAAGAAAAAAAGAAATATAAAAAGATCTGTCATAACTGGGAAAGAGTAATAAGGTAATAAAGAAGGAGATACTTATGACTCCAGAACCCCATTTCCCATAGTATGTTCTGCAGAGCATCGTTCTATGGAGTGTTTCTAGGAATCACTAAAAAATAAGTTTGGGTAGGCTGGGCACAGTGGCTCACACCTGTAATCCCAGCACTTTGGGAGGCCCAGGTGGGCGGATCATGAGGTCAGGGGTTCAAGACCAGCCCTGTCAATATAGTAAAACCCCATCTCTACTAAAAAGACAAAAATTAGCTGGGCGTGGTGGCACAGGGGAGGCAGAGGTTGCAGTGAACCAAGATCATGCCACTGCACTCCAGCCTGGGCAACACAGTGAGATTCCATCTCAAATAAATAAATAAATAAATAAATAAAGTTTGGGAACTATTAGGTTAAATAAAGTTACATACTTTTTTTCTTCTAGATCTCTCAGAACCTTTAATATGCTAGTGTGCACTGAGACTTTGTAAGAGCAAGATATGGTACACACCATTTGCTAAACTGATTTGACCACAAGACTTTCACCCTTTTAATAAAGCATTTTGAACAATCCAAAGGTAGCCCAACCTGGACCCCTTCCAACTGTAGAGAACTGAATGCAACATCAGATTTAAATAGGCATAAGATGGAAAGCATAGGAGTGGACGGCTGTAAAAAGGGGTGAGACAAAGATGATCAGGTCCTGATTAGCAATGAGTGAGTAAACAAGTGAAGAAGTTCAGGACATGCCACTCCAAAATATACCACTTTGGCATATTGATTATTTACAGCTAAAAGCAATGGACAAATAGCAGCTGCAGGAAAGACTTTTGACCTCCTGCTTTCAACTTAAAAACACACGATAAAAATTTCCAGGAGAATGGTGCCCTCCCTGTATCAGGAACAAAAGAACATCTGTATCACCAGTGACTGGGAATTGACTCTGAAATAGATCTGTACAAACTTACTAAATATCCCTTATCTTCCATTCGTTTCCCCCTCTATATTTTTAGTGACTTCCTCACAATTTACTGCCTCTCACTCAAACTGCTTTGCTTTATCACTTCTTCACAAATGTATCATTTCTTTGTCTAAAAGATATATAAGTTTTCTACTTTTGGTCACTTCTTTGGGTCTTCATTGTTTTGTGAGGACATTCATGTACATGTAAAATTATAATAAAAAGTGTATGCTTTTCTTCTGTTTATCTGCCTTACGTTAGTTTAATTCTCAGGCCTAGCCAGAGATTGTAAGAAGGAAGAGGAGAAATTTTTCCTCCTCTATAAAAGAGTAGTAAAACTAAAATGAAAGTTTTATTTCATTTTACTGCATAATTTTCACTTTATTTTTATTTATTTATTTATTTTGAGACGGAGTTTCACTCTTGTTGCCCAGGCTGGAGTGCACTGGCATGATCTCAGCTCACTGCAACTTCCACCCCCCTGGATTCAAGCAATTCTCCTGCCTCAGCCTCCTGAGTAGCTGGGATTACAGGCATGTGCACCATGCCTGGCTAATTTTGTATTTTTAGTAGAGGTGGGGTTTCACCACATTGGTCAGGCTGGTCTCCAGCTCCTGACCTCAGGTGATCCACCTGCCTTAGCCACCCAAAGTGTTTGGATTACAGGCGTGAGCCACAGGGACTGGCAATTTTCACTTTAAATCATATGCAAACCTTGCTATGAAGAAAGTGGCACCATGAAGGGTTAACTTTCCTACATTGAATTTGAAGCAATACCAGTGTCTGTCCCATGGGATACCTGCCTCCATTAGAAGCCAAGGAGAGCCCATCTCACAACCAGTTCACATTTCAGTGCCTCACTTCAAACATTTATCATAAGCAAAACCTTGACAGCAACATAAAATCTGCCCTTTTATTTTAAACAGTTGAAATAGATGGCGCAAAATAAATCATAAATGACTTGTCTTATATTGTGATTCATAGTTTTTTCTTCTTTGTGCAAAAGCATAGTAAAAGAACACATATTATTTTAAGCAATAAAATAGATGTATAAATATTAACACTGCATTTTAATTGGGTGGAACATGTATTTTTACACGAAAGCTTTTTGGGGCAGACCTTTCTTTTGGTATCACTTTACCAAGATATAATTCATATATTTACAACTCTTTCATTTAAAATGTACAATTCAACGATTTTTAATATTGTCACATAGTTGTGACTACCACTGACATTAATTTAGAACATTTCTATCACCTAGAAAATACGCTGACCCAACTCTGCAATGCTTCCAACCTGCAAGCCACAGGCAACCACTATAGTCTATTTTCTATCTTTATAAATTTGCCTATTTTGGAAATTTCATATAAATGGAATCATGTAACATGTGGTCCTTTGAAACTGTAAGATTTTAAACAGTTTGGTTAATGCTGATATAACCTTTGTTTTTTTGAAGTCTACAGACAGCTTTGCTGCAGCACAAAATCTATTCCACACTGTATCAGCAAAGCACTGCACCGTGCTGGCCTTTGTCCAGCACACAGCAGATCCAGTAATGTGATATTCTGTTTCACAAAGTAGCATGACCATTTAAACTTCACTCAATGGGCTGGAAGTTATTTTTTATTAATAAAAAAGTGACTTTGTGACCTGGGTATTGTAACCTGCATTTACTGATTTGTTTTGGAATACGCTTTTGCAGATACAAAATACTACAATCTTTTTTCTCTTTTCTATAATCCACTCTGAAATCAGGAAACCATTGGTTATTTCCCAAAGTAGGTTGTTATCTCTTACTTACTAGCTTAACTTTTCTTTTTAAAATTTAAAAATGCAAAGCAAATAATGAATGATGGCATGACAGTTTTCTTCTCTAATAATATCTTCTTATAACTATGAATATGCATGCTGCTCTGACACCACAATTATTGCAATAAAATAATTCATTATATGGAAACAGGAAATATTGCTAATACACTAAACAGATGTCAAATCTAGATGGTGCAATAATGGTGAAGGTTGGATTCATAAATATTCCAGCAGTAGTTCAATCTCTGGCAAATACCGTTTCATCTCAACTTCATAGACTCAACGGTGACTTGGCTGTAAAGAGTGGCCTAACCCAAGAAAGAAGCAGCAGCAACAATATAAAAACCATTGATTATAAGTAATTTGAGTTCTCATTACCATGGGAACACACTATATATAGACTTTTATTGAAAAGAGGTGCTGTGAAAGCGAAAGAAGTGAGCAAAAACAGAGATAATGTTATGCATTAAGGTAATGTGTTAAAATGGAATTATACTCAGTGAAAAAATATAGGGATGAGAAACAAGAAGGTATTCAAGAGAGCGTAACACTACATCAGCATCATCCAGAAGGAAAAGTGTAGAAACAGGGGTAAGAAGAAAGGGGGGTAGGAGGAAAGGGGGGAAGGCAAGGTACAGAAAGTTGTAAATTAACATAATTTACAACTTGATTTGCAAATCAAGGAACTAAAAGTTAATCCCTCAGGGACTGAAAGTTATCAGTGATATCATTTTTGTTTATTCTTTAGGCATGTGTGCATAGTAGAGATCATTCTGATCCAGTCTTTGAAGCTTTAACAGGGTACCTGGACGGACTGACTTAGCTGTTTGTTTTTGTTGCTATAAAACACCTTTAGCATCCAGAAAATAAAGGTTAGTCCAACTATTGGCAATGAAAAAGAAAGCTTAAAATAGTCGTGAATATAGTTACCCAAAGGAAGTCTTCGATATATGTAGCAGGATAAAAAATAATAGCTTCAGAGAAGTAATAGTTACTGTTTGTTTTTGGTTTTGTTTTTAAGATGGAGCCTTGCTCTATTGCACAGGTTGGAGTACAGTGGTGTGATCTTGGCTTAGTGCAACCCCTGCTTCCCTGGCTCAAGTGATTCTCCTGCCTCAGCCTCCCAAGTAGCTGGGATTACAGGTGCATGCCACCATGCCCAACTAATTTTTGTATTTTTGGCCAGGCTGATCTTGAACTCCTGGCCTCAAGTGATCCACCCACCTTGGTCTCCTAAAGTGCTGTGATTACAGGCGTGAGCCACCGTGCCTGGCCACAACTACTGTTTTATGAAGGGGTGGGTAGTAAACAGTTCTACACATGGACCTGAGTTCATATATTGACTTACACCAAAACATTTCTGGGACTGTCAGGTGTTTTTTTTTTTTTTTGCCAGGGGGTGGGGAGACTGTCAGTTTTCTTACTTTTTTTTTTTTTTTGAGACGAAGTCTGGCTCTTGTCCCCCACGCTGGAGTGCAATGGTGCAATCTCGGCTCACTGCAACCTCCACCTCCTGGGTTCAAGTGATTCTCCTGCCTCAGCCTCCCAAGTAGCTGGGATTATAGGCACCCGCCACCACACCTGGCTAATTTTTGTATTTTTAGTAGAGACATGGTTTCACCATGTTGGCCAGGCTGGTCTCAAACTCCTGACCTCAGGTGATCCACCTGCCTCAGCCTCCCAGAGTGCTGGGATTACTGGCATGAGCCACTGTATCAGGCCCAGTTTTCTTCTCAAAGTAGGGGAAAATCTTTTCTGCTCAACTCCAGAGTTGTCAGAAAAAACGGGGAAAGAATGTTTAAAAATACTTTGTAAATAGTAATGAGCTACCCTCTTGATTAAGAGGTCGCTTTTTACCTATTGGTTACTATGCTCACTACCTGGGTCCAATATACCCTGTAACAATATTACACATGTACCCTCTATATCTAAAATAAAACCTGAAATATTTTTTTTAAAAAAGAGGCAGTTTTTTAAAAGTCAGTTAAAAGCTTGTGTAGGAAATAATTGCACTGGACAGTGCGCCTTCAGAACTTTCTTTAGTATCAGCAGCCATTTGAAGATTCTTTGAAAAAACTAACAGCATGCAGATATGACTCTTAACTCATCATACAAACAAGTTAGGATGAGAAGATACTGATGCCAGACCTAGAAGTTATAAAAATGTAGACAGTGAGTAAAAAAAACATCACTCCCATCCTGTCCCATGTTAGTCTACTTCTCATCCTCACTCCCAAACCACTGTCCCTAGTATTTTGTATATCCTTTCAGAAACCTTTTATGCCTTATTTTCAAACTTTATTTATAGAGTCAGCTTATTTCTAAATGAAAACCAACATAGTTAGCATAATTTTATAACGAACTAATCACTGCGAAGGTATTTTATTTATACATATAATTTACAACTTGATTTGCAAATCAAGGGACTAAACATTAATCTCTCAAGGGACTGAAATAGAGTGTATATATATATATATCATATATCTAATGATAAATGTATAGATCACTAGAATCTGTATCTCATATGGTGGTCTTCATTTACAAGCACAAATGTATTTGTTTAATAAGCACTTACACAATATTTACAATGTGCCAAGACTATTATAAGCACATTGTTTTAGAAATAGAAAACTCTTTTGACCTTTTAGCCTACATAGCAGTCCTATGAGTTGGACACCATTATCAGTCCCATTTTACAGCTAGGCCAATCGGGGTATGGGTAGGTTATGTAACAATTTGCCCAAAGTTTTCGAATAAAAAGTGGCATCAGGAGTCAAACCCAGACTGTCTAGCTCTAGAACATATGTTCTTAAGCACTATGCTTTGCTACTTCTAAAAATGGCTTATTAGAGTGATTTGTTGTTGGAACGGGATGGCTAATGCTAATCAGATTATTGTTACCTCTGTCTTTAGGTCATAGCTTCTCTTTCTGTGTAAAATAACAAATTCATATAAACATAAATACCTCAGTAAGGTAGCCTCAGATTATGATTTAGTGGATTTCTGAAAATGTATTGTTTTATTATTTTCAAGATGACTTCCAACAAATTCTTCAGAACTGATTCTGGAGCTAATGGTGGTAATAATTGCTCACATTTTGAATACTCATTGCCTTTTAAATAACCTTCATAAGTAGAAACCCTGGTTACTGAAACAGAGCAGTATCTGTGATCCTGACTATCAAAATATGGTTTCCGGAATCTTTCCTGTATGAAGGCTTTCAGTATTCCATGAATGTGAATACTATAGGGTAACCACTATAGAATTTCAGTTCTGATGTGCTTATTAAAGTTACAGGCTTTGAGGCCTTATCTGTCTTAAGTTGGCTGCAACTCAGATTTTCTATAATTATATTAGAAGTCTATAAAACTCTAAGATGTATTTTTTTAAGTAACTATATATTAAATGTGATCAATTTTTTTCTGCCTCTTATAATCTACATTAAAGTATCGAAAAGAACTCTCCTTACCAAGGTCCCCCATGAAACCCTGCCTTCAAGCCTAAAACAGCCTGAAGGCTGGAAAACTGCACTGCCGGTCTGGGATGAAGCCTGCTCTTTCTCAGCTGATTCTCTCTGAATAATGCCCACCGGCTCCTGGGGGAAGGGGGTGGAGCCACGAGAAGTGCATGCTTGTTCAGGGGGAGGAGCCTGGCCTCTTCAGTTTCTGTGGGGTGGCCTGGTGTTCAATCTGCGAGGTGGAGGGCCTGTTGGCAAGATTCCCTCTCGCTTTGCTGAGAGCTCTTTTTCCTTTTTGCCCAATAAATTCTGCTCCTCACTCTTCTATGTGTCCGCGAGCCTAATCTTTTCCGGTTGTGTGACAAGAACCCGGATGAAATGGACTAGCTAGTGATTTCTACGATGTTATTTAAAGTCTGAAATTGTCTTGAGCCACCCTCTATGATGTGCTGGTCATTATTATTGACATTTATAAATGGCTTGGTACCTGCTTTCATCATCCAGTTTTAGCAATGTGACAGGGGGCTTCTCTGTACACTTGTATCTTGGCTTCCCTGAAAATAGGTATCATGCATGTATCTTGGTGGTTCACACCTGAACACAGAGCAAACCCAGTGAGCCAAAGTCTCAGTTCCCGCTGTGTCTGCCGCGGCTTGCTTTCTCCTGCTGTACTTTATTCACCAGTTTATACTCTATGAGTATGCCCTTTGGAATCCTGTGCGTCTTTTCAATGATCTGACTGTGTCACAACTCCATCTTCAGTAAAAGCAAACAAAAACAGAAATTGAGGCTACGAAAGTAGAATGCAATACTGGTGAATTCTGGCAGCCACCTAGGAAGATGCCACTGAAAAGACAAGGTCCCACCTCCCTTCGTCTTGCACACTCATGACGCTTAGCCTGTCAATGAGCAGGAGTCAGACTACACAAGTCAGCCAAAAGTGAAACAGAGGTGTTAAGCATGTGAACTGCATCTGAAAGTTTCTGCCTTCCTAAGAGAATATTCTCAGGCCTCTTCTTCACACACTCCAGAGCAATGAGAAACATTTGAATTGAATAATTTTCTATACAGTATATCTTTGCAGGTAGACTTTCAAAACCAAATAAAGTCCTGTGGGTTTTATTCTTTTATACTAATATAACAACTGTTTTACTGTCATCACTTATTTTCCAATTTAAACCCTCCACAAGAGTCTACAAGACCACGAGATTCAAAATAAACTTTTCAATCAATTACAAGGCCAGTGAAATGGAAAATCCTGATTTTAAAAAATGTTTTAATAAGTTTCCTTAATCACATTGTGGCAGGCCAGGTCTCACTAACGCAGGCCTCCATAACAACTGTTTCAGTACTGACTGAGTGGTTAAGTTAAATATTAAAAGCTTAAAAAGCCAGTGCCCTTATACAAAGGCTGGAACGTAACAAAAGCCCACCACGAGTTTTGCCTAGGCCCTTCCTGGGTCTTAAAGCATGACAAAATAATGAAGGAATTCTTAACAGGACCCATTTAGGATTAAACAGGTTTTATTTTTTAATTTTATTATTTTTATTTTTTTATTTTTGAGATGGAGTCTCACTCTGTTGCCCAGGCTGGAGTGCAGAGGTGCGATCTTGGCTGACTGCAACCTCCACCTCCCAAGTTCAAGACTGCCTCAGCCTCCTGAGTAGCTGGGATTACAGGCGCACGCCACCATGCCTGGCTGATTTTTTTGTATTTTTAGTTGGGATGGGGTTTCACCATGTTAGCCAGACTGGAATAAACAAGTTTTATTGTTGGTCTGAAGAAATTCCCCAGACCTCCACGAACAAGTTTATTAGGGGTCTGAAGGAGCTCCCCAGACCTCTCTGATTTTGCAGGAGACAAGATAATGGTAATCAACCCAGAACCTGGATCCATTTAGATTAAGTAAATTTACTGAGGCTCCAGAGGAAGGTCTTCAGGACTCAAACCTTACTTATAGATTAAGAGAAGTTAATCACTTATGTCTTTAGAAGAATGCGTACTTACACATATAGCTTAGAAGGTATACAACCTCTGAAGACTTTGTAATTTTTAATTAAAAAAAAAATGTTTCACCATGCACACCACCGACCGCGCCGCCAATGCCAACTTTGTAATTTTGAGTTGGTCTGACGATAATTTTCAAGCCTTCTCCCTGTAACCAGTTGCAAAAATAAAAACTCTCTTCCTCTCCAGTTTATCTGCATCCCATTATTGGGGCAAAGAAACAGCAGCCCATCCCTCAGTTTGGTCCAGGCGCAACATGTGTATGATTTATACACAGGAAAGAAATTTCTCAGGCATAATAGTAAGAGAACATTATGATTTAACAATACGCAACTAATACGTAATATTTATGGTTGGGAATTAAATATGGCAATAAGTAGTTAAATAAAATTAAATTGGAGTACATATTTTACTACCATAATGGACAAACTGAGGCCCAGAGAGATTAAAGAAACGGGTAGGTCATAGAGCTAAGAAATGAGAGATGGAAGTTTTGACCCAGGAACCCCTAAGTATGAGCTCCTTTCACTAAGACACCTTGATATTGACTCTTGGCTTCAGGCTAAGGAAAAGAAAAACAGATGGAAAGGAAACAGAATGAAATATGCAAAGAGAAAATGAAGAGTTCTTTGAAAATTGCCAACTTTTAATCGAGATCCAGGCAATAGGATTAAAATACTGAGTTTCTTTGAGCACAAAGTTTGAGGATGGTCACCCAGGAGTACTCCAAAAAGATGGGGTTAGTATTCTGAAGGAGAGAGGTTTGAGGGTTGTGTAAACAGGCAAGGTCTGGGGAAGCTTAACAGGACAACGGCACTTTCCACACAAGGTCAGAGCACAGTCACAGCCATCTGACTACTTTTAGGCAGTGTTTCTTTTTGGGAAGGGAGTATTTAACATTCCACATTAAGGAATGTTTTATCTCAGGCACTATCTGGTCTGAGCCAGGAACAATAAAATAGGAAGGAAGTTAATCTATAACAAAAGATCAGTAATTAAGGTCATGCTCTGTCACTCCCCACTCACTCACCTTCCTCAGGCCCTCACAACTTTCAGAAGCCCCAAACAGACAATCTATGCCTTTTCTTTCACAAAATCAAAGAGATAAGCTCCTCATTTTGGAGGCCTCCAAATCTGAGTGAAGTCTCATCTGGTTCAAAGAAAGGACACTAATTCAGGGAGAAAATGGAGTGTCTGGAGGATGAGAACATGCTTTCTTTCCTTGGAGACTGGGTTGCACATAGGGGCTCCAAGTCTGGCTCCCTTCCCCCAGCCCTGGGAAAGAATTTTGGAAAGTGTGAGCATCTTCTTTTGGTGCCTAATTGCCCAGGCTCACACAGTCTGGAGCTGCTTTGTTGAGGACAGCACATGGTGGCTTCCGGCTGGCCAGCGGCTGCTCTCTATGTTGTTCCTTGAAGACCCCACTGAACACACTTCACACACAGGGTCCCTTTCAGTTTGCAGAGAAGAGAAGCTTTTATACTGAGCAGGGTCCCATTAGAAGGCCTTTCAAAGATATACAAAGGCCAATGACGTATTTTTCCCTGCCCTGAATTTCAATTAGCATCTTAGGCAATAAACCTGAAAATGACTAATGGAGAAAATGTCTGTATTTCGTTTGCGGGTCAAGGTCGAAGAAATATTATAAAATATATATTCAGAATCAATACCAGCCAAATGAACTCAGTGTGAATGAGGTGGTGTTTTACTTTTTAAAAAATCTTACAGTTTTACGTAAAAATTTGCAATAACTGCCTTTGTGTTTTACCTGTTTAACATTTTAGTGAGTTGAATAATGAGAAAAAACAAGTTCTTATCCAGTATTTAATTAATCAATGAGTGAGATTGCTTTAATTCTTCAGTGGTACCTCACTTATTCAGTTCTACCTGTAACAAACTTTTTCTTACTTGTCTTGTTTTTATTAGGACCTGCTGTCTACCACAATGAAACTTTTAGACTTTCAGTAAAGCTCACATTCTTCAGAAAGAATGAAACGAATCAACTTTTAAATGGTTAATTTCCAGTAAGCCAAGACTGCTTTTTGTAAATATCAGCTATAATACAAATATAGTACCATTTAGATTCAGATTTTGGAGATACATATTATTACTATTCATATACCATATTAAAATGTTTTCTTCATTATTTTAGTCACACTCATTAACAAATAGAGAATATAAAACTAAATAATCTATTTTTTTAAGAGGGAGTCTGGCTCTGTTGCTCAGGCTAGAGTGCAGTGGCACGATCTCGGCTCACTGAAACCTCCGCCTCCTGGGTTCAAGCAATTCTCCTGCCTCGGCCTCCCAAATAGCTGGGACTACAGGTGCATGCCACCAAGCCTGGCTATTTTTTTTACTTTTAGTAGAGATGTGGTTTCGATATGTTGTCTAGGCTGGTCTTGAACTCTTGACCTTACATGCTCTGTCCGCCTTGGCCTCCCAAAAGTGCTGGGATTACAGGCGTGAGCCACTGTGCTTTGCCTGATAAGATATTTTGGATCAATCGCAATTGTGAATGAACATATGTGTGGGGCCCAGGATATGATCAGCCTAAAACAAACCAATTTTAAGCAAACATAAAATTAAGCCGTATTTTAAAAACTGAAAGCCAACAATTTTAGCATCTATCCCTAATGGGTGTTAGACTAGTGTCTCAGCCATCAGGTTGATAATGGCATCAGAAAGCAAGTTATAACCCAGAGAACTTAAAATTTAATCTATAAAACTGTTAGGAATACTACAATGATTCCTTAAATACTTACCTATCTTTTTGATTTTACTATTTTTTACTAAAATCATTTCTCTAATTCTCTTCCTTTTGGATAAAAGCAAATTTGAAAGTTATAAGTACAGACTAAGGGAATATGCTTTTTTGCATATGGAGAATTACTGTCAACGTACTCAATAGTTCCTATTTAGTAATTAGGCCTGAGGAAGAATTTGCTCTAAGTTTTCACAATGTAAGAAAGTAATTTACATTAAAGAAACAAAACTCAATCATCAGAATTTTGGAGGACAATATTCTTATTACTTTAATAAAAATCACTGTAACATATTTTAAATTCAAAAGATTCCTGTGCCTATTTCCAATATTATGTTTTTAAAAAGATCTTTCTGTCATTCAGTATTAATACACACTACGATTTAAATGTGATGACATTAATTCTTGGGAAAATAAATAAATAATAATGGAGCTGTGGACACATTATTGACAACAATGGTTCTCAAAAATGTGGTCCCAGAACCAGCAGCATCAACATCACATGGGAACTTGGTAAAAAGTAAATTCTCAGTCCCGCCCCAGACCCACAAATTAAACACTTCAACAATCTGTATTAACAAACTCTTCTGATTCACACTACAGTTTGACAACTGGTAGTCCAAATAAGAAAAATCCACTTGCAACAGCTGAAGCTCAACCAGAAAACAGATGCTCATAAGTAGGCTGGCTTATTAGCTCTTCAATGCCCAGCAATTAGATATAATAATAATTATTAATTTTTTGTCAATAGGTCAAAATTCCATCTCATTTATTTATTTATTTTTTTGACACAGAGTCTCACTCTGTCACCAGGCGCCAGGCTGGAGTGCAGTGGCACGATCTTGGCTCACTGCAACCTCTGTCTCCTGGGTTCAAGTGATTTTTTTGCCTCCACCTCCTGAGTAGCTGGGATTACAGGCATGCACCATCACGCCTGGCTAAGTTTTGTATGTTTAGTAGAGACAGGGTTTCACCATGTTGGCCAAGCTGGTGTTGAATTCCTGACCTCAAGTGATCCACCCACCTTCACCTCCCAAAGTGCTGGGATTATAGGTGTGAGCCACAGTGCCTAGATCAAAATTCCATCTTATTTTAATAAGCTTCTAGTTTCTTGCTTGCTGTAGCACTGACTTTTGAATGAAGTTGCTTATCCAATGATGTGTTTCTTTTTTATGATGAGCAGCTGAACATGGACCAATGATCTATTTTTGATTTTGTTTTCTCCAAGAGAAATTGCACATCTGTTCATATCTGGGGATCAGTGTCCACAATACCCTGATGGACAGGAATGCAGGCACTCTCCATTCTGGTGCATCCCTTCTCTTTGAAGGAAGAATAACAACTTCTGTTGACATTGGCTGCACCCATTGTCCTTTGAATAAGACAAACAACCCTTACAAATGGGATTTGATGCATAAGTAGCTCCAACTGGACTTGTCAAACTGTCCAGCAATTAAAAATAAATAGTGATGAATAAAAATAAATAGGATAGGCCAGTTGCAGTAGCTCACACCTGTAATCCCAGTGCTTTGGGAGACTGAGGTAGGAGGAAGGCCAGGAGTTTGAGGCCAGCCTGGGCTACATAGTAAGACACTGTCTCCTCAAAAAAATTTTTTTGATTAGGTAGTCCCAGTGACTCAGAAGGCTGTGATAGATCACTTGAGCCCAGGAGACAGAGGGTGCAGTGAGCCATGATTCCGCCACTGCACTACAACCTGAGCCACAGAGTTAGTCCCTGTCTCGAAAACAATGTTTTAAAAAAGGATAAACAGACAATAAAAACAAAATAGAGAGCCTAGAAACAGAATGACTGATAGTAAAAGTTAATTAACAACAAAACTGTCATTGCAGATCAGTGGGGAAAAGACGGGCTAGAAGAAAATATACGAGAATGTATTTATCACTTGGCAGCAGAGAATTTCTTAAATAAGAAACAAAAAATAGCTTACTATAGAGGGAAGGATTGATAAATTTAAAATTCCATACTTATTTCTGTTCATTCAAACATGACTTACAATAAATGAAAAAACAAGCCTCTAACTAGGATTAGATATTTCTCACACATATAATAATTGACGAAGATTTATATTTAGTATGTATTCACCCAGGAACTATTTATTGGGTACTTATTATCTGCCACACACTATTATAAGTGCTAGGGATACAGTAGTGATTACAATACAAAACAAAAAAGCTACAAAGATCTCTGCTTTCTTGAACTCACAAGAAATAGTTTAAAAGTTTTATTATTTTATTTTTTTTTTAGAAAAAAAGAATAAAAGAGAAAAGAAAAAGAGAAAGAGGGAGAGAGAACAAGAATCTTGCTCTATTGCTCAGGATTTCATTTAAATCTGTGAAATGCTTATGCAATAACTAAAAACTGATTTATTTCCTATTTTATGATCACTTTTACAATAGGTATGATATAATATTGAAAAAAATACATGCTTTGTGGATATGGGGTGGTAAGTTCTGTAAATATTTATTAAATTTGCTTGTTCCAAGTCTGAGTTCGAATTGTGGTTTTTTTTTTTTTTTTTTTGCTCTCCATTAGGTTGGTAGATCTTCCTCCATCCCTTTATATTGTCTTTGTGTGTCCTTGCCTATAAGAAAGGTCTGAATACAGTGTACTCATGGGTTTTAACTTTTTTTTTTTTTTTTTTTTTTTTTTACTGTCCTCCTCCCTCCGCGCATCGGGTTTTAACTTTTTATTCAGTTTGTCTAACTATATGTTTTGATTGGGGCATTTAATCCATTTAAGTTTAGTCTTAATATTGATGTTATTTAAGGCTAACTAGCTGTTTGCCTGTTAGTTGATGTAAATTCTTCATTGTTGTAATATTCTTTGCTTATTGGTAAGTTTTTGGAATAACTGATGCTGGTTGTTCCTTTCTGTGTATAGTACTTCTTTCAGAAGCTGTTGTAAAACAGGCCTGGGGGTGATGAAATCTCTGAGTTCTTGCTTGTTCGCAAAAAATTTTATTTTTCCTTCACATGTAAAACTTAATTTGGCTGAATATGTAATTCTGGGTTTAAAGTTTTTTTCTTTAAGTATGTTAAATATTAACCCCCACTCTCTTCTGGCTTGTAGAGTTTCTACTGAGAGATCTGCTGTGAGT
>CAUYQU010053695.1:0-13703 GCA_963574635.1 Cheracebus regulus | reverse complement strand
TTTTACGTATTCTATTGCTACTTAGAAAATAGTACCTAGGTCCAGCCAGGCACAATGGCTCATACCTGTAATTCCAGAATTTTGGGAGGCCGAGGTGGGTGGATTACCTAAGGTCAAGAGTTCAAGACCAGCCTGACCAATATGGTGAAACACCATCACGACTAAAAATACAAAAATTAGCTGGATGTAGTGGAAATTCCCAAGGAATCCAGCTACTTGGGAAGCTGAGACAGGAGAATAGCTTAAACTTGGGAGGCAGAGGTTGAAGTGAGCCAAAGTCACACCGTTGCACTCCAGCCTGACCTAGAAGGCCAAACTCCATCTCAAAAAAAAAAAGAAGGGAGAGAGATCCAAGATGGCCAATGACTAGCAGCTCAGGATTGCAGCTCCCAGTGAAAGCACAGAGAGCAAGTGGATGCCACACTTACAGACAAATTTTTGCTGCCCACAGACCAGGACATTCCCAGCGGAGGAGCCCCACGGGTCACCAGTGCAACCCTTTCAGCTGGTTCAGCTGTTTTGCCAGCGCCTCAGCCCGGTAGCTCTTGGTGAGGAGTAAACGGGACTGGGTCTCCTTTTGGATGATATTTGGAGCTCTGGGAACACAGACTAGTCCATTCAGCTGATTGAAAAAGGGACTGAAGAGGGAAGCCAGGCCGGAGACCCCTGGGCAGAAAAGCATCACGAATTTCAACGCTGCTGTTTTAGCCAGTGTTGCGGGTTGCCTCAGTGAAAATTACATAGATTCCAGAGCTGGGAATTAACAAGCTGGACGTCCACTCAGAGACCTAATTTGAAAGTTGGTAATTACAAAGACGCTAGGTGGATAAAACCATGAAGATGCCAAGAAGTCACTGTAAAAAAACTGAGAACACTCAAAATCAGAATGTCTCTCCTTCTACAGAGGACACTAGTTCCTCATCAGTAATGGAACAAGACCTGATGGAAAATGAGTGCGAAGAATTAACAGAATCAGGCTTCAGAAGGTGGATAATAAGAAACTTCTGTGAGCTAAAAGAATATGTTCTAAACCAATGCAAAGAAACTAACAACTTTGAAAAAAGGTTTGACGAAATGATAACAAGAATGGACAATTTAGAGAGGAACATAAACGAATTAATGGAGCTGAAAAACACAATACGAGAAATCCATGAAGTATGCACAAGTCTTAACAGTCAAACTGATCAAGCAGAAGAAAGGATATTAGAGGTCGAAGACCAACTTAATCAAATGAAATGAGACGATAAGATCAGAGAAAAAAGGGTAAAAAGGAATGAGCAAAATCTCCAAGAATTATGGGACTATGTGAAAAGACCTAATTTACGCTTAATAGGTATACCTGAAAGTGACGAAGAGAATGAATCCAAGCTGGAAAATATTTTTCAGGATATTATCCAGGAAAATTTTCCTAAACTAGCAAGCCACGACAATACTCAACTCCAGGCAATACAGAGAACACCACAAAGATATTCCTCAAGAAGACCAACCCCAAGACACATAATCATCAGATTTACTCGGATTGAAACAAAGGAGAAAATACTAAGGGCAGCCAGAGAGAAAGGTCAGGTTACCCATAAAGGGAAGCCTATCAGACTCACAGCAGATCTCTCAGTAGAAACTCTCCAAGCCAGAAGAGAGTAGGGGTTAATATTTAACATCCTTAAAGAAAAAAACTTTCAACCCAGAATTACATATCCAGCCAAACTAAGTTTTACAAGCGAAGGAAAAATAAAATTTTTTGCGAACAAGCAAGAACTCAGATTTCATCACCACCAGGCCTGTTTTACAACAACTTCTGAAAGAAGTACGATACACAGAAAGGAACAACCAGCATTAGTTATCCTAAAAACTTACCAAGAAGTAAAGAATATTACAACAATGAAGAATTTACATCAACTAATGGGCAAACAGCTAGTTAGCCTTAAATAACAGTATTAAACTCACATATATCAATATTAAGCCTAAACTTAAAGGGATTAAATGCCCCAATCAAAACATAACAGTTAGACAAACTGAATAAAAAGTTAAAACCCATCAGTACCCTGTATTCAGACCTATCTTATAGGCAAGGACACACAAAGCCTTAACATAAAGGGATGGAGGAAGAGCTGCCAACATAATGGAGAGCAAAAAACACAGATTTAAATGAAATCCTGAGAAATAGAGCAAGATTCTCGTTCTCTCTCCCTCTTTCTCTTTTTTCTCTTTTATTCTTCTTTCTTTCTCTTAAAAAAATTCCCCCTCGCTCTTTCTCTTTTTCTCTTAAAAAAAAAAAAAAAAGAAGTCAGGTCAGAGGATTCAGGGAAGATGGCAGAATAAAAATCATTAAGAATCTGTATCCCCACCTAGACAACAATTGCATTGGCAGAATCCAACTGATGTGGCTATTTTGAAACTGTAGATACTATTAAAAGCTTGCAGATTCCAGGGAATGATTGGATAATAAAATGTGGTTAATTTTGGTCAGTTTCAACTCTTCGTTGACAGCAGCTTTGACTCATTCCCCTCCCCAGCTCCATGACAGGTGGCTATGCAGAAGTTCTAACAGCAGTTTGCATGCAGTTTTGGGGGGCCAGGGTGGGCAAAAATGACCCATCTTCCAAATATTGGGGATCTGTGCACTGCTTGATAATTGCTGCTTCTGATCACAGAGTTACAAAGAATTGGGTGGTGATGGTTGCTGCTGCATCTCTCCCCATTTTTTGAAGGCCCTTCCCCTGCATCTGAAGTGACTTCCAGGCTGATGCCTTTTATTTTTCCCTTAATGTTTTTATTTCTCTCCTTTTGAGAGCCACTGAAGATTAGGTTGTAGAAAAATAACCATACATATAGAGAAAATTAGAAAGTTACCACACATGCCCAGGGACAAGTGCAACTAAGAAAAGACCTGAGAAGAACTTAAGTTTACACCTCAGGCTGTTCTTCAGCCCACAGACACCTGACAATAATGTTATTTAAAAACTATTTTATATATTTTATTTTATTGATACATATTTTACGTATATATAGGTACACATGAGTATTTGTGGCATGCATAGAATGTGTAATGGTCAAGTCAGGGTATTTGGGATATCCATGATCTTGAGTATTTATCATTTCTATGTGTTGGTAACATTTCAAGTTCTCTCTTCTAACTACTTTGAAATATGCAATATATTGTTGCTAACTATAGTCACTCTAGTCTGCTTTCTCACATCAGAATTTATTCCTTTGATCTAAATGGAAATTTGTACCTATTCACCAACTTTTCTTCATTTTCCCTTCTCAGCCTCTGATATCTGTTATTCTATTCCCTATCTCCATGAGATCAAGTTTTTCACCTCCCACATTTAAGTGAGAACATGCGGTATTTGTCTTTCTGTATCTGACTTATTTCACTTACCATAATGACCTCAAGTTCCATCCATGTTGTTAGAAATAACATTTTATTCTTTTTATGGCCAAATACTATTCCACTGTGTATGTAAACTATATTTTCTTTATCCATGAGTCCACTGATGGACACTTAGTTTGATTCCCTATGTTTGTTATCGTGAATAGTGCTGTGAAGAATATGCAAGTGCAAGTGTCTCTTTGATATACTGATTTTTTTTTTCCTGTGGATAGACACTGGGTTTGCTGGATCATATGGGGGTTCTATTTTTAGGTTTTTGAGAAATCTACATACTGTTTTCCACAGTGGTTGTACTAATTTACACTTTCACCAATAGTGAAAATTTTCTTTTCTCCACATCCTCGTTAGCATTTGTTTTTAAAAATATTTTTTAGTAAGAACAATTCTAAGTAGGGTATCTTGTTGTGGTTTCAATTTGCATTTTACTAATCGTTAGTGATGTTGAGCATATTTCCATATACCTTTTGGTCATTTGTATGTCTTCTTTTGAGAACTGTCTGTTCATGTCCTTTCCCCACTTTTAATGTGATTATTTATATTTTTTGCTGTTGAGAGGTTTGAATTCCTTGTATATTCTGGATATTAGTCCCTTGTCACACAGTTTGCAAATATTTTCTCACATTCAACAGGTTTTCTCTGCACTCTTGTTGCAAACTCCCCTTAACTTTGCAGCTGCTTTTTAGTTTAATACAGTCTCATTTGTCTATTTTTGTCTTTGTTGTCTGTGCTTTGAGGTATTAGCCATAAAATATTTGCCTAGACCAATGTCCTGAAGTATTTTCAATATGTTTTCTTCTAGCAGTTTTATAGATTTAATAGCTACAATTGTTAAAGAATGTGATCTTCAGATACAATCCTGTCATATAACAAAGGCTCCAGGTCACTCGAAGGATAACAAAATGCCTATAACTACTGGAAGATTTGGTGATGTAAAGAAAAAGAAGAAACAGCTTCCTATAATATTTGTAGCTAAAGCAGCTGCAATTATGGAGATGGAACCTTCAACACTTAAAGATCTTATACTCACAAACTCCACAGATCCAAACATTGTTGCTGACATGTACATGTACTTAGGACAATGAGAGTTGCGTCTGTACTGAACTTGTAGACTTTTTCTTGTCATGATTCTCTAAACAATACAAAAACAATTTATATATAATTTACAATGCATTGTGTATACAAGTAGTATAGAAATGATTTAAAATATATAGAAAAATGCACCTAAGTTCTATGCAAACATGCCATTTAATGTCAGGGACTTGAATATCTCTGAATATAGGTATTCCTAAGGGTGCTGGAATCAATTCACCTCAGAAACTAGGGAGGATTGTATTCAAAAGAAACTGAAGCTACTAAATGCTTTACCACATTGTTTACATTCATAGTGGTTCTCTGCAGTTTGAAATCTTTCATCTAACTGAAATGAATAGGACTAGTAAATGCATTTCTACATTACCTACAGTAGTAAGGTCCATTGCTAGTATGTCATAACATGCACCTTTGAAAGTTTGCTAGAGAAAGAAAGGCTGTTTCACATTCCTCACATTCACTGTATTTTTTTTTTTTAAGTATGAATTATGTCATGTTTTAAAAAGGTACTGAAAAAAATGGAAGATTTTAGTACATTTTTATATTCATACAACTTTTTTCAGCATGAGTCTTTTTGTGTATTTTTAAGAAGCTGAAAGTACTTAAGGCCTTCCCACACGTTCAACACTCATAGGGGTTTTCTCTAGTGAGTGCTTTCATGTTTATGAAAGTAACTAATACAATGAAATGCTTCCCCACATTCTTTACACTTATAGGGTTTGTCTATACTGTGGGTCCTTTCATGTTTATGAAAGGCACTGGGACAATGGAATGGTTTCCCACATTCCTTACATTTATAAGGCTTCTCTCCAGTATGAACTCTTTCATGTATTCGTAAGTAACTTGAATGACTGAAGGCTTTACCACATTCCTTGCATTCATAGGGTTTCTCTCCAGTGTGAGTTCTTTCATGTCTTTGCACTGAACTGGGATAATCAAAGCCTTTCCCACATATCTTACATTTATGAGGTCCACTTCCAGTGTGCGTTATCATGTGTCTCCGAAAGCTTGAGAGATCAGATAATGCTTTCCCACATTGGTTACAACCATAGGGTTTCTCTCCAGTGTGAGTCCTTTCATGTAGCTGAATGTAACTGGAAGACCTGAAGGCTTTCCCACATTGTTTACATTTATAGGGTCTCTCCCCAGTGTGAATTCTTTCATGTCTTCGAAATGAACTGGGAGAATCAAAGCTTTTCCCACATATCTTACATTTATGAGGTCCATCTCCAGTGTGCATTATCATGTGTCTCTGAAAGCTTTTCAGATGAGAAAGTGCTTTTCCACACTGCTTACATTGATAGGGCTTTTCTCCAGTGTGAGTCTTTTCATGTACTCGAGTGTAATTGGAAGACCTGAAGGCTTTTCCACATTGTTTACATTTATAGGGTCTCTCCCCAGTGTGAATTCTTTCATGTATTTGAAGGTAAGTGCAACAAATGAAGGCTTTTCCACATTGTTTACATTTATATGGCTTTTCTCCAGTGTGAGTACTTTCATGATTTCGAAAGTAATAGAAATCACTAAAGGCTTTCCCACATTCACATTTATAGGGTTTCTCCCCTGTATGAGTTGTTTCATGCCTTCGACATAAACTGGGAGAATCAAAGGCTTTCCCACATACCTTGCATTTATGAGGTCCATCTCCAGTGTGCGTTATCATGTGTCTTCGAAAACCAGTGCAATCAGAGAATGCTTTCCCACAATGCTTACATTCGTAGGGTTTCTCTCCCGTGTGAGTTCTTTTATGTCTTCTAACTGAACTGGGAGAAAGAAAGCCTTTTCCACATATCAGACATTTATGAGGTCCATCTCCAGTGTGTATTATCATGTGTCTCTGAAAGCTTCCAAGATGATAAAATGCTTTCCCACATTGCTTACATTCATAGGATTGTTCTCCAGTGTGGATCCTTTCATATAGTTGAGTGTAACAGGAACAACTAAAGGCTTTCCCACATTGTTCACATTGATAGGGTTCCTCTCCACTGTGTGTTCTTTCATGTCTTAGAGAGGAACCGTAAGCAGGAAAGGCTGTAGAACACTGCTTAAATTCATATGGTTTCTCTTCAGTGTGAGTTATTTTAAGCATATGAAATAAACTAGGCCAAATGAAGGTTTTTCCATACAACTTATATATACAAGATCCATCTCCATGGTGTGCTGCCATGTGTCTTTGAAGGTTTTCAAGAGAACTAAAGGTTGCACATTCCTTACAGTCATAGAGTTTCTTTCCATGCTGAGGCCTTTCATGTATTTGAAAGTAGGGCTGATAACTGAAGGCTTTCCCATATTGGTTATGTGTATATGGTTTCTCTCCATCTTCTTGATACTCACATGGTTTGTGTCCACTGTCAACCCTAATGTAGCAATTAAGAGACGAACGACCCAGGAGGACTTCTGTATGCTCACTGCTTTCCCATAGATCTACTCCAGGCATTTTCTCATTCACAATACCATCTTGAATCTGGGTAAAGGGTCCTCCACATTGACTATCATCTTTAATTTCACAGGATCTCTCTACCATATAACATCTGTAAAAAATAAGAAGTACATTAGTAAAGGTTTGTTTATTAATGATTTTGTATTAATAAGTATTGAATTCACATTTCTTTCTTTCTTCTTTTTTTTTGAGACAGGGTCTCACTCTGTTACCCAGGCTGGAGTGCAGTGGCACGATCTCAGATCACTGCAACCTCCACCTCCTGGGCTCAAACCATCCTCCCACCTCAGCCTCCCAAATAGCTGGGACTACAGGTACATGCCACCATGCCCAGCTGATTTTTGTATTTTTTTGTAGAGATGAGGTTTCACCATGTTTCCCAGGCTAGTCTTGAACTCCTGAGCTCAAGCAATCTGCCTGCCTTGACCTCCCATAGTGCTGGGATTACAAGAGTGAGCCACAGTTCCCAGCCTTTCTGTTTTTTGAAACTACGTCTTGCTCTGTTGCTCAGGCTGGAGTGTAGTGATGTGAACAGGGCTTACTGCAGCCTTGACTTCCTGGGCTCAAGCAACCTTCCTCTCAGCCTCCCAAGTAACTGGGAACACAAGTAAGGCATCATGCCTCGCTAATTTTTGTATTTTTTGTAGAGAAGGGGTCTTGCCATATTGCCCAGGCTGCTTGAACACCTGGACTCAAGCAGTCTTCCTGCCTCAGCCTCCTAAATAGTTGGGATTATAGGTATGAGCTATGACACCTGGCCTGGATTTACATTTCTAACATTATCATGCAAAGTGTAGGCTTCATGCCCCCTTTGAACATGAATGGACAGAATGATGTGTAAGATAACTCAATCCCAGCTGTTTTGAAGACAGTTACATTCATATGGGGATTCCTAATACTGTTTCTGAGGGAACTATTTTGCAAGCACTGAATAGCTATGTCACATTTAAGTATATGTTTTTGAAGAAAATTTTTTAAGAATAAATTTAAGGTGGGCTTGTTAATTTCCTTGCTTCTTTTTAAAATTTTGGGCTGGGCACAGTGGCTTATGTCTGCAATACCTGCCTTTTGAGAGGGCAAGATGGGATGAATGCTTAAGGACAGGAGCTTGAGATGAGCCTGGTCAAACAGCAAGACCCTGTCTCTACAAAAACTAAATATTTAGCCACATGTAGTGGTACCAGCGTGTCTATAATCTAGCTACTCAGGAGGCTGAAATGGGAGGACCACTGAGCACAGGAGTCTGAGGCTACAGTGTGATCACATCACTGTATTCTAGCCTGAGCAACAAAGTGAGACACTGTCTCTAAAACAAACAAAATAGAATAACATTTCTGGCATGCTGTGAATCACTCCAAGGACACAGCTTTCTCTGGTGAGTGCAAATTACCTTAGATTTTTCCCGGGATTTTTGTATCGATCTTCTTCTATATCGAGGTTTTGCCATTTCATTCCTAAAAGTTAGAACCAGAAAAATGAGTACAAATTATTACAAAATTATAGAAAGACTGTAAGATTTTATGTACAGTGCAAGAATGCACGATTCACACACGAACTACGGTTGACTCTTCAACAACACAGGTTTGAACTGCACAGGTCCACTAACATAAATTTCTTCAGTCTTTGCTACACCTGAGACAGTAAAACTAACCCCTCCTCTTATTCAGTCTACTCAATGTAAAGACAATGAGAATGAAAACTCTGTTATGATGTACTTTTCATGAATACTAAATAATGTTCCACTTCCCTATGATGAATATTTTCTTTTTCTAGCTTACTTTACTGTGAGAATATATAGCATGAAATACATATGGCATGTAACACATGTATTAATCAACTGTTTATGTCACCAATAACACTGCCAATAAACAGTAGGCTACTGGTGGTTAAGTTGTGGGGGAGAAGAAGATGTATGATTGCTTGGGTGGCTGGTTCAAGGGTCAACTATATCCCCCTGTCCATATTTCAAATCATCGGACAGCATTGATGATCAAGATGCAAATGTCTCTAATTGACTAAGTGAAGGCATGATGTCATCCTTACCTATACAGTCCAGGTTTCTGATGGTTTCCTGCATCACATCCCTGTAGAGACTCTTTTGTGATGGACCCAGCAAAGCCCACTCCTCACAGGTGAAGTTTATAGCCACATCCTCAAACGCCACTGAGTCCTGAAACATTCCACATGTGCAGAGGAGGAAGATTGAAACTGAAGGTACTGGGAATCTATATTCACTTCATAACCTTCACATGATGGTGTGATTTCCAAGCATTTATTCAAGGACATGGTAAACCCACTCTTATTCTTTCTTTATACTCATTTTATCCCACACAACAATTCTGATGCTAGAACTGAGCATGTTTTGTAAAGTAACCGTTGAATAGGAACACAGCTCTTATTGGTGAGTTAAGAAAGTGAGTCTTATTGCCTGAATCATTCCTAATTTCTATTTCTACAGTGAGTCTGCAGTTCTTGTCATGACAAAGGCCTACCACCTATTGTGCAGAAGAGACTTACCACCACAAAGGCTCTCACCAGATACCCAACCTTGATGCTAGGCTTCCCACCCTCCAGAAATGTAAAAAATAAATATCATTTCTTATAAATTACCCAGGTTAAAGTATTCTGTTATAAGCAACAACAACAACAACAACAAAGACTAAGACAGCCAGACAGCCATGAAAAAACACTCTGGTCACTGTATCTGTAATGAGTGACCTTTGTGCCTTGGGGGATTTAGCCTGTGTTATGGGACTAAGAGAGAATATTTGGAAGCCAGCAACTGGTTTCCTGTAGAACAAATGTAGTTAGGTATGACAAAAGACTAATAAGGATATTTTACCATCCCAATGGAAAAATTTTAAACTTTATTAAGTAATGTCAAAGAACAAGAAAAGAAGGGCAAAGATTGCATATGTTCTTAGAAAAAAACTCAATGTCACCTCTCATGAATATCTATAATATTCCCTAAATCCCTAAACAGACCTTTTTGTCATCATTAAAAATTATATGACCAAATCTAACAGAAGTCACAAACATCTAAAAATGCTAAAAACCTACTAACAAACAAAGCAACAGCTTTCCAAAAACAGATAAAGTATTGTAAATATATAATATTCAGCACCTTGTACTATTAACACAGAGATAAATAAATAGAATAAGGAAGGTGAAAAATAGTAGGAAGGCTTTGTGGAGTTTTTATTTGTCCTTGTCCCAATCCCTCCTCACATCAGAGCCAGTCTTGAAGACAGCAGACCGAGTTTCCAGTGCGAATCCCTAGAGAGAACAGATCAGATCTTCTTTGTAAGTTATTGCACCTTTGTATTTTTCACACATCTGTGGACTATCCAAAGGTCTGAAAGAAAGCTCTCTTTTTTATTTCATCAATGATGGTGCCTAATAAGGCCAAGCTTGGCAGGAACTGCTTCAAAATGTTGCAAAATACATAAAAAACCTTCAAACAACTGGGACAGCAAATTATCATTAAGACATGTGGTAGAATATCTAAGTCCTGGGAATAAAAAAGGAGAGAAAAATTCCCTCAGAAATTAGAGCATTCAGGCTGAGCACGGTGGCTCCCACTTGTAATCCCAGCACTTTGGGAGGCCAAGGAGGGCGGATCACTTGAGGTCAGGAGTTCAAGACCAGCCCGGCCAACATGGTGAAACCCTGTCTCTACTAAAAATACAAAAATTAGCCAGGTGTGGTGGTGGGCACCCGTAGTTCCAGTTACTGAAGAGGCTGAGGGACAAGAATTGCTTGAACCTGGGAATCAGAGGTTGCAGTGAGCCAAGATTGAGCCACTGTATTCCAGTCTATGCGATAGAGCGAGACTCTGTCTCAAAAGAAAAAAAAGAAAAGAAATTAGAGCATTCAAAAGCACTCAGGTGTTTTTGGGAATTGAGAATGCCCTACACATACACTGGAAAGAGCATATTTTCACAAAAGACCTGGGGAGGCCCTCATTTTCAGCTTTGCATCATCTCTCGATTTAGTAAAACAGAAAAGGAAGGCTAAAGCAGAATTTTAAAAGGTCTAGCTAAGTATTAAAGAAATATTACATCACAGATATTTTTTCAAAACACAAGGAAAAAATGAAAATATGAAAAAGAAAAAAAAAAGAAATACTATATCACAGAGCCATCCACAAAGACTGGAAGAGGTCAGGTTTTTATTTGGCATGTCTTTTTTACTTTTAGTGCTGGCATTCAGGAAATTAGAGTACTGAATGAACACAAGCTAAGGGAACAGAGACTTCAGTGACTACACTGGACAGAGAACACAGTCTCTGCAAACATACTCTGAAAATGTTACTAAACAAATGATTAAAACCTTCCACAAACCAGAAGAGCAAACAGTGATGGGGAATCTGATTTCCAGATTATAACATTCAAATGTCTGCTTTACAACACAAAAAATTCACAAAGACTATAAATGAGCATGAAAATATGGCTCATCAATGAAAAAAATTTAATTTAAATAAACCATCTCTGAGAACCTCGGACATTAGACTTACTGAATAAAAACTTTAAAGCAATTGTCTTGGCTGGGCACGGTGGCTTACGCCTGTAATCCCAGCACTGGGAGGCCAAGGCAGGTGGATCACCTGAGGTTGGGAGTTTGAGACCAGCCTGACCAACATGGAGAAACCCCATCTCTACTAAAAATACAAAATTAGCCAGGCATCATGGCGCATGCCTGTAATCCCAGCTACTCCGGAGTCTGAGGTAGGAGAATTGCTTCAAGACAGGAGGTGGAGGTGATGGTGAGCCAAAACTGTGCCACTGCACTCCAGCCTGGGCAACAAGAGCAAAACTCCATCTCATAAAAAAAAAAGAAAAGAAAAGAAAAGAAAAGAAAAGAAAAGAAAAGAAAATTGTCTTAAATGTGTTCAATGAGGTAAAGGCAAGGTTGAACAAAGAACTAAAAGAAAACCAGAAAAATGATGTACAGATAAAATCATGTCAATAAAAAATTAGAAATTGGATCATATTTAATTTATGCAACTGCAAAGGACAACATCTAAAATAAAAATTTCTCTACAGATATTCAACAGATGTGAGCAACCAAAGTAAAAAATCAGCTAAAATGAAGATAGAACAATTGAAGTTATTTAGACTGAGGAGAAAAAAAGAAAAAGGAATGAAATTGAGAGAATGTATGATTGATAATAACTGCCTTGCCAGTAATATTAAAAGAAGTTCATCAGAGAGAAGAAAAATTATATAGATTAGAAATTTGGATCACACACACACACACGAAGAGTCTTAGAATTAAATGAAGATATTTGAAGTTCTTTAGTTTTCTTATACCTATCTGATCTGATACAATAGATACAGGTTTGTTCAACATAATAATATCAGCAATATATTGGACAATACAATAAAGGAATTCAGAACAGTTTGTTATACCAGCACTACCCCTAAAGCCGGTATAGTGTTATTTGAAACTGAAAGCTCACTAATTGTGAATGGTATTCTAGAAACTCTAGTGAATTCACTAATAAAACATAAGAAACAAATCGATTTACTATACTCATAGAAGCAAGAAAATGATATCATATAAATGCTCAGTCAAAATGAAAGAAGGCAGAAAGGAGAAAGTTGAAAAAACAGATAATGTATAATAAATAGAAAACAATAATATATATGTGACATTAATCCAATTATATCAGTTATGACATAGAATGTGTATTACCTATATTCAACAGTAAAAAAGGCAGGGACTGGCAGAGTATAATGAAAAAGAAGGCCCATCAATGTGCACAAGAAAACCATTTTAAGCAGAAAGATACATATACATTAAACAGAAAGGTATGGATAAATATATGCCATTCTAACCCTAATCAAAAGAAATATTGAACAGTGATATTCAATTCAGACAAATACAATTTTAGGTCAAAGAAAATTACACACAATGGAGATATTTCATAATGATAAAGAGGTCAATCCTACAGGATATAATAATCTTTAACATTTATGACCATAAACACAGATCATCAAAATACATAAGGCAAAAACTTCTAAAACCACAAGGCAAAATACACAAATCTACAAATCTGGTTGGAGGAAAACAATTTACCTCTTTCAATAATTGACAGATTAGTTTGGCAGAAAATCACCAATGATACACCTGAACTCAAGAATACTATTAACCAACTGGATTTAATTGATGTGTATTTACAGATTCTTTCATTTTACACCAGCAGGCTACACATTCTTTTCAAGCCCACATAAAGTATGCACCAAGATAGACCATATTCTCAACCATAAAACACACTTGAACACATTTTTAAAAATGGAAATTCTATAAAGTATGCAAACTATATTATAATTAAGGCAGCAATAAATAACAGAAACATACTTGAAAAGCCTAAAAAAACCCGGAGATTTAAATCACAAACCTCTCAACTATAAAAATGTCAAAGGGGGAGAGAGATCCAAGATGGCCTCGTAGCAGCAGCTCAGGATTGTAGCTCCCAGTGAAAGCACAGAGAGCGAGTGGATGCTGCAATTGCAGACGAATTTTTGATGCCCACAGAGTGGGAGATTCCCAGCGAAGGAGCCACAAGGGTCGCCAGCGCGAATCTTTTGGCCGGTGCGGCGCTTCTCGGTGTGGAGTGTACGGGACTGGGTGCCCTTTTAGTCGGGCTCGGCTGGTCCCATCCCCACAAGGAGAACAGCAATTGGAAGCGCTGAGGACTGAGAACAAGCACAGCTGAACCCGGGAAGGCCCAGCTCTGTGGGGAAGGGGCGCCCCCCGAAGGAAAACTAAGAAACA
>CAUYQU010053694.1:0-21110 GCA_963574635.1 Cheracebus regulus | reverse complement strand
TGGCCTCCCTGCAGCCTCCCCAGGACCAGCTGCTGCCTGCTGACAACTTGCCCAGGCCCAGATCCTGCCTGCCTGCCTGCCTCCCGACTGCGTCCAAGGGCCCCTGGCCTCCCTGAACCTGGTCTGTTGAGGCCCAGCTCGTGCCTCTGGAAAACCTCTCTGGATCCCACTCTCACCTCCGGCTGGCTGGCCCCTGGTCTTGGCCCACGTTTTCCCTGGCACTGGCCAGTCTTGGCCCAGTGGACTTTTCTCATGGACTCTTGTTGCCAGCTCCTGCCTCCCGGCAGCCTGTGGAGGCCCGAAGCTTCCCTTCCCGGACGGACCTCCCCAGGCCCGTCTCCTGCCTGTGCTAGGCCCTTCCGATCCTGGCCTCCGCCTCCCATGGGCTCTGTATGCCCAACTCGTGGCCTCACCATGGCCTCTGCTCAGGCCCAGCTCCTGCCTCTGTGGTGGCCTGTTTCCACCGGCCCAGTCTCCGGCCTACCCGTGGCCCCACTCGGGCCAGGCCGGTGACTCCCGGTGGTACTCCCGGGCCCAGCGTTGGCCTTCTGGCTTCCTCTCTGGACCCCGAACGTCTTCGGGTTGTCCTCTCGGGGCCCAACTCCTCCTCCCGGTGGCAACTAAAGGCCTCTCTTCAGGCCTCACCTCGCAGCAACCTCCGTGGACTCCTCTCCTACCCAGATCCCGGCGGCCTTTGTAGGCCCGAAAGCGGAGGCCCTCGACTCAGGCTCTCCAGGCCCACCCGCTTTTGTCTCAAGGTTGCCTCTCCGAGCTCTGCTCCTGCCCTCCCAGGGCATCTCCAAGCCACAGATGTCCTCTGATCGACTTCTGGTGGCCCGTTTCTGGCCTTCTCCTTTTGGCCTTGGCAGGCCTACGCAGTGGGTCCTGAAGACAGCCTCTCAAGGCCAAGCTTCTGGCCTCCCGGCGGCACCCCGGATGGGTGCAAAACATCCTCATGTGGGTCTCTGCAGGGCCAGCTCCTGTCTCTCAGTGGCCCCCAGGGGCCCAACTCCCACCACCTGTTGGTCTCTCTGGGAGACCCAGTCTCTGCCTCCCTATGGTGTCCACCCGAGTCCTGGCTCCTCCTCCTGGCCACATCTATGGGTCCACGTTCTGCCTCCCCGCAGTCTCTTTGGCCTGGCTCCTGGCCAGCTCCCAGCGGCCTTTCCTCTGTCGGTTCAAAGCTTCCTTAAGTGGGGCTTTCCAGGCCTCCTTTCTGCCTCTCGGTGGCCTTGACAGGCCCAGCTACGAACCGACAGTGGCCTCTCCGGGCCCAGCTCTGGACTCCCTGCTGCCTTCCCAGGACCAGCTGCTGCCTGCCGGCCACTTGCCCAGGCCAAAATCCTCTCTGCCTGTCTGCCTACATCACAACTACATTCATGTTCCCCTGGCCTCCGTCACCCTGGCTCGTTGAGGCCCAGCTCGTGCCTCCTCAAAATGTCTCTGGACCCAGCTCTCGCCTCTTGCTGACTGGCCTGCAGCTCTTGCCTCCCAGTGGCCTGTCCAGGCCCAAAGCTTTACCTCCCGGCCAGGCCTCCCCAGGCCCATCTGCTGCCTGTGCTAGGCTCCTCCGGGCCAGATGTCTGCCTCCCAGTGGGCCCTCCGGGCCCAATGCATGGCTTCACCGTGGCCTCCGCTCAGGCCCAGCTCCTGCCTCTGTGGCGGCCCGTATCCACCGGCCCTGCCGCCGGCCTCCCTGTTGCCCCTCAGGCCAGGCCGGTGCCTCCTAGTGGCCCTCCGGGGCCAACGATGAACTCTATCTACAAACAGGTAACCTACAGAATGAGAGAAAATATTTGCCAACTATACCTCTGACAGTCATATCCAGAATTTACAAGGAAGTTAAACAAATTTATAAGAAAAAAAAACAAACCATCCCATTAAAAAGTGAGCAAAGCAAATGAAGAGACACTTTTCAAAAGAAGACATACATGCTGCCAACAAGCATATGAAAACATGCTCAACATCAATAATCATTACAGAAATGCCAACTAAAACCACAGTGAGATACCATCTCACACCAGTCAGAATGGCTATTATTAAAACCTCAAAAAATAACACATGCTGGCAAAGTTGTAGAGAAAAGGGAACACTTACACACTGTTGGTGGGTGTTGAACCATTGTAAAAAGCAGTATGATGAATTCTCAAAGAGCTAAAAGCACAACTACCATTGAACCCAGAAATTCTACTACTAGGTGTATACCTTGAGGAATATAAATCATTCTACCATGAATACACATGCACACATATGTTCATTGCAGAACTATCCACAATATCAAAGATGTAATGGTCAACCTAAATGCCTGTCAGCAGTATACTAGTTAAAGAAAATGTGATACATATGCACCATGGAATACTATGCAGCCATAAAGAAGAAGAAGGTGATATCCTTTGCAGGAACATGGATTGAGCTGGAAGCCGTCTTCATTGGCAAACTAAAGCAGGAACAGAAAACCAAATACTGCCTGTTCTTACTGGTAGGTGAGCTTAATAATGAGAACATGTGGACAGTACGAAGGGAATGTCAAACACTGAGGGCTACTTGAGGGTCGAGGGTGGGAGAAGAAAGAGGTTCAGAAAAAAATAAATAACTGTTGGGTTGCAGTGTTAGTACTCAGGTGACAAAATAATCTGTACGTGAGTCACACATTTACGTATATAACAAACCTTCTCATGTACCCCTGAAGCTATAAATGTTAATATATGACACAGGAACAGAAAACCAAACACTGCATGTTCTTACTCATAAGTGGGTGGTGAACAATGAGAACTCAGGGACACAGGGAGGGGATTATTACACTCTGGGCCCTGAGCATGGGGGCTAGGAGAGGAATAGCGGGGGATGGGGGGATTGGGGAGGGATAGCATTAGGAGAAATAACTAATGTAGGTGATCGGGTGATGGATACAGCAAACCACCACCATGGCACATGTATACCTATGTAACAAACCCGCACAATCTGCACATGTACCCCAGAGCTTAAAGTATAATCAAAAAAAAAGAAATAAAAATAAATAAAATAAAACAAAATAGCACTGGACTTGGCAAGAATAAAAGAAATAAAAATAAATTTTAAAAAATCAAGATTTTTTAAATAATGGAAAAGAGAAAAACACTACTAAAGACCAAGTAAGATTAGGCCAAGGCACTAATAGACTTGGGCAAGACCAAGACTCCATTAAAGAAGAGAAGATGGGTGATAATTTAATCTATTTTTCTATCACTAATTGTCCACAACTGTTTCCAGGTGACTTGAGAATTAATCTAGTTAGGAAAGAAATGAGTCTCTTCCCAATAAAGATAGACCTCCCTTCAAAGTCCAAGGAGAAGGAAAAAGGGACAAAGCAAGCAGTCAATATTAATGATGTTACAACCTTAAAAATTTGTTACTAGTTTGATGTCAACTGTTGTTCTTGGTACAGAGTAGGTACTAAACTGTTTTTCCAATTTCAATATCTAAGGCACTTTCTGGTTTTCTTTTCCTCTAGTGAGGTGATTATTTAGGAGTTACAATCAGCATAACTGAGGATACTTCAGGTTGAAAATGAGTACAGTATGCCATATGCCAAGAGTTTCCTTAGCAAAGTTATTGCCACTTAAGATCTAGACTTTTCTATCCATCAGATTTTACCAGTAGTCTGCCAAGACAAGTTGGCTATTTACTGTTCTTTCTGGTTTAGCTGCTGGTTACTTTGGGGAATACTGTCTTTAAGCTAATATGACCACTGCACCCTCTCACTCTTACTCCAATTTAACACTTACTTGTACCAGTTATGTTAATTTTCATCTTCTATAGCAAATACTGCAATATTCCCATATTTCCATTTTCTCTCCCCAACTAATTTTCAAGCAATTTTGTCTGCCAGATTTCACTTACCTCACTACAAGAAAACTTCAATGTTGACCTAATTACCACTGCTGAATGTAACTCCTTAAATTAATTATATTAATGATTGATTTGATGTATGATCTTGGTTGCTCATCTTCTCACTTTGTCCTTCTCAGATTTGTCAAGAATCAAATATGTATAGGTTACATTGCATTACAACACTCAGTGTCAGATAGAACTGGAGGTTTAAATGCTGTGGAACATGTCATGGTTATTCCTTCTTGTAGTCTAGGTCACTGCTGTTGCTAATGAATGATTTTATGTTCTCATCATTAAGCTACAAAGACAGAACAATTTGGTCACTACTTTATTTTATTAGAAAAGTACCAAGGTCATGATTAACATGGAACTTATATTAATGTGACCTACTAACAGATTTTAATCATTGAGAAAGACTCTAAGCAGATGATAGTAAACAAATGTGGTAGAAAACAAAGATACTAATTGATGATTTTTCAGTTCTTGAGGTGGTCACTTGTGTGAATAGGTCACAGAATAAAAAATGGAGAGAAAAAAAGACTGTTGTGTTATACTTGAAGACTATTAGGCTCAAGGTTACCAGCCAAGCATAATTCTTGTTTAATTCTCCCATTATCACCTAATCTTGTTTATGTCAGGAGCAACTTTAATAGAATGTCTGGAAATCACTGAAATACAGACAGGTTCTGTAATTTACATTAGCTACAAAATGAATACCCTTTCCACAAGGACCCTTGAGTTAGCAAGTGCATCAGGGACAATGTATGTTGCCTCTGAACTCTCTGGAAGCCACAGCCATTACTTGGTGGAGATCATCTAAGAGGAAGGTGACTTTTTTTTTTTTTTTTGGAGACATCAATTAGAGTGTTCTTTCCCTTTCTGAAGTGAGTTCTGGGTGCTTACCAAAGAAATAAAATGTTTCTAGTTTCTGATACTATAGTGTCTCTGTCTGAAAAGGAAGGATTAGACTTTTATACTCAACGTCTAAGTTTTAGTTCTGCCTGCAGGGTGTTCTGATGTCTGACAAGGCCTATGGCTGCCTTCTGATGTAGTTAGTGTATTCCCCCTGAAGAAGAGCTCCCCAAATGCTTAACTCCTCAGTTATAATTGAAGAAATCTGCATTACTCTGAATCTAATGTATTTGGGTATTGGCAGCTACAGACAAGAAAGTACAACAGAATTAAAGTCATTGACAGGACTTCAAAATGACATTTTGAAGAACAAATTCCTAGGAATACAACTCCTTATAGAAAAATTATATTATTTTTAGTAACTCAGTTATTTGATAAAGCAATAATATAAATGTTGACTATGCCATTCAATGACAAGAATGAACCTGGTGATTGCTAATTAGCCATAAATTGGGGCTGTGGAATAGTTTTTAATTTTAGAAGTAACTGAGGTTTATGGAAACTATTGTTGGGATGACTAACAGGATTTGCTGCATTGCCAGCAAATTTCCAAACCAAATTTACTGTCTATAGGTAACCTGCCATTGAGAACACTTTGCAAATGCAAAACTACAGCAGCTGTTCAGTGTCGTGATGGAATTTTCCATTTTTCAAAGCTAAATTGGCCAGAGCTCAGGGGAGGACAGGATAGGGGGGTGGGTAAGGAGGCAGAGTCACACTTCAAGGGCCCACCTGATAAAGAGACTGAGGACTCTGACAGTAGTCAGGCTTGTAATGGGCCCTGCCCCATTGTTTTCTACTCCCTTTAGGCATCATACCCTGATCTTGGCTACCTCCTTTATGTGATTCCCTTTGTCTGTTGCAGTGGCTGTCAAACTTTAGCATGCATTCATTTTACTTGGTGGATTTATTAAAAAACAGACTGCTGAATCACAAGCCCAGGATTTCTGCTTTGGAGTCTGTGAAGTGGGGAGACGAGCAATGATTTGCTGTTCTAACAAAATGATGTTGATACTGCTACTGAGAACTACTATTCTATTTCTCCTCTAGAACACTTTCCTTTTGAGCAGTCATTACTTTGTTGTCATATCTGCCCTGCTCAATACTCTTCCTCCTTGCCCAATTAGAACTTCCACTTCAAGAGAACAAAACCCCAATCTCTCCAAGGTCATTTGTATTAAGTGGCAGGTTAAAAATTTGAACTAAAGTCTATCTCTAACCTAACAGAACACTAAATGGAAGTACATCTTTAGGTCTTCTCTTGGGAGTGTTATAGGAGCTGATTCTTGAAAGGAGCCTTGTAGAGGTTATAGAATGTTTCTTGAAGGAGCCGAGAAGGTGAAACCAAAAATTTAAAGAATGAGTAGAAGTTTATTCAAAAAATGTACATGGAAAAGGATACTTTAATACCTTTACTCTGACCTCTGGATTTTCTGCTGTTGCCACTTTGTCCTCATTACTTTCACCTCTTGGGTGCTGTCCCTCTGCCCCTGTGACCGTCTCAATCATCCTCCCTCTTACAGAACAGTGGAAAACATCAAGCACTCTGTTCAGTGTATAAATCTATCATTCTGGACTCAGATTGAAGTAAAGTTTTTTTATTTTTTTTTATTTTTTACCTTAAGTGCTGCACAGATTGTTCTCTGTTAGAGCAAAGAAAAAATTATTTTTCATTTTCTTCCCATCACTTTTCTCAAGGACTAATAATTTGATCTTTTCTGTACAGCTGTTTCCCTAAATAACTTAAGAACAAAATTGTTACTCCAGATGATTTTGCTTTAATGTCTTTGCAATCACACACAGGAAAATTAATCAAACAGAAAGGATGATTGGTATTTGAAAAAGAAGGCAGAGTGCAAAAAGAGACCAGTTTTGAACAACCTGCCAGGGAATTCTGCTGCTTCACTCTACTTGGAGGCTGCTATACTCTAGTAAGAATTATCAAGATGCACGACCCCTAGCTTTCCTGGTAGTCTTCAAAAGTGACTTGGAATCTTTTGTGTTTGTGACATTTTCAGACATTTCTTAGAGATTCTGATGACTTTCTGAGGTCACTTTGTGGTTCTATAAAATACTCAGCTTAGCCCAGTGTTCCTTATCAATAGGACAGGCCTTCTATAGTCACAGACTTCACCACACTAGCCTGGTTTTCACATTTGTGTAACTCCCTGGTCTCTGCAACATTTTATTGCCAACTGCTGAAAGGCCATGCCACTTACATTTTTCATTAAGGAGTTACCTCAGAAACCCTGGATTTAGAGCACAAATCCTAGCTGCAAGTGCCACTTCTTCCAGAGTGGTTTCTGAGGAAGATATATGTACAAAAGATGAAAGCAGACAGAGGTACTTGCATAAACAAAAATAGCTATCACTGGCTTGGGTTTTGGCACCTCCAAGCCTCAGTAGGGAATCCTTTTGAGTTATGCCGGATGATAGCATTATGGTCCCTTTCGTCTTTTATGTTGTAAGCATATTCTTTGAATCTCAATGCTCAGCTCCAAAGCCAACCAGATAAGAAAACACATTAGCGGGGAAAAACAAAGAATGGAACATTTCCTTACTCCTTAGATAAAGGAAAGTTAACTTCACTGTGCCACCCAGGCATTTATAGGGTTGCTTATATTACCATCTCCAGGAGAAGAGGAAAGCCCCAAGAGAAAAGGAGAATCAACCCCACCCAACACGCACGCGCACACACACACACTCTCTCTCTCTCTCACACACACACACACACACACTCTGACCTAGACCTCTAATCCCTTCCCCATCACATAAACCTACTAGTCCTTTTTAGCATAAGAATCCAAAAGAACATCTTTGATCCTAACCATGCTGCATCTTGGAGTTTACGTGTTTCTGTGAGGCTGGGACAGATGTTTAGAGTCCAACTTGCACAGCTCTAACCAGTGGTCCTGGAGTGGGTCGTATTTGGGGATGAGATTACCTGGAAGTGATAAAATTTAAAAAGTAGCAGCCCTGACCTCCCTAAGTCCCCAACAATTAGCTCCATAGAAAAAACTCAGGGAAGAATTATAAAGACTTAGATTATGAAACAAGTTCCAAAAAAATTTCTTATTGTCTTCAAAATCAATCACCTTCTCAGTCTGGATTCTGAAACTTTTCATCAAATGACCACACTTTAATTTCCAACCTCATCTCTCTCCATTTTTCTAAAACTTTCTCCTCTCCTAACCTCATCAGCTGTGCCAGTCATATCTTTATTTGCACAAGCAAATGCCATTTACCCAGTAAGTCTAGGGGTAAGCCACACCTTCTCCAAAAATCTCTTTACTATAGAACTCTAGGTCATTCAAATCTGTTCCACTCTTTCCAGTCCTCAGCAAAAATCTGTGCATTATGCCATGTTAGAATATTATCTTGCAAGTGTAATCAAGTTATTTCAAGTAGGTATGATTTGTTTCCCAAAATAGGCATCAAGTTTGCAGCAAATTTGTCTCAGCAGAAATCTGTTTTCTTTTTTGCCTCCCCAGGGCACTAGTAAATCATATATTCATTCCACTTGCAATGTTTGTGACTGGATGAATAGATATATGAATGTATGGCTCTCCAAAAGCAGATTGTTTGAAGGTAATAGTGAATAATGTAGGGTCAAAAAGGAAAAGGTAAAGCCAGATAACATTTACTTCAGAATAAACTCATTTTTGAGAGCCCATAATAATTCCTAATAAGAGGCAGCCCAAAACCCCACTGAGCCAGCTATTGAGTTGTAGGGAAGTGGGTTCTGTATAATCCAGGTACCTATATTGTTCCCTGACTTCCAACAGAGAGGTGCCTTTTATCATAATTGGCCCAATCAGTTGTTTTCTTTCATTAATGATTTTGCTTAATTTATATAAATCTTACATGTTTTTATAGACAAATTGGATAATTCAGATTTTAATGATTAAAAAAACACAGTGCTACCATTTAGAAATAACTGTTTTTTAATAACCTTCCATTCTTTTGTATCCACATTTATATATATATATAAGATAGTATTTATATTGCATAAACTAGTTTATAAATTTTTACCTAACTTACCATGAACTTCATTTTAATGACCATATAGCAGTCTATCATATTAATAATACAATCTCTGTGTTTTTTTTTCTATTGTTGCACTTTAGTCATTTTACACTTCCATTGTTAGAAACTCTCTTCAATGAGTATCCTTGAGATAAATCATTTTACATATGTCCGACTAATCCTGTAAGATAGATGCCTCTCAGTCAATGAACATGGGTATTTTTAAGGACACGTTATTGTTGAGTGGGTCTTTAATCCCCTCTCACATTTCTGCTTCACCCACAGGAAGGATTGAACACACCACAACCTCCGCATGTAGGGAAGTGTTGGAAGATATACATCAGACTTTTCTACACCCCATTCTCTATCCTATGCTAGGAGAAGAAGTGGCTAATTGAAGTGGCCAGGGAGCACAGTAGCAGGGCTTCTGTTTATTAGTAGTTAAGGTCTTAATTTAAAAGTTGGATCTGAGTGCATCCTGGCCCGTTGCCTTGTCTTATACTTCCAGTGTTCTGTATTTCAGTCTGACCTAACTCAGAAGGCTACCTTCTATTTAGCTTTCTCCAGCCTAGCCATACTCCTAGCATTATTTGTTCTGGTTGTGACTGATTGTGTGGGTAAGTTGAAAGCACAAATCTGTGTCTCTTGGCTCCAAGTCCTTGTGGTTGGGTGGGTAAGCCAACTCATGTTCAAAGGTTAGAGAATAGGAGATAAGAAATCTTACCTAAGACTTCTGGCCTATTCTCAGCCTAGTTCCAGTGTGTCAGTGTTTATGTGGAAGGATAGAGACAGGAAGGATATTAAGCACTGGGCAATATTAAATAGACCAGCACTTTACTTTTATATATTTTATTATTTATTTTGTGCATCCTCTCATTAGCCTGTGAAACCTAGAGTAGAGGATGGATGAATTTCACGTGTGTGTGTGGTGCGTGTGTATATACACACAACACACACACACAGCTACTTCCTTCACAAAGGGCTGTGAACATGAAAATGACTCAGAGCATGTTAATCAAGTACATTTGTCATGTTTTGATAAGAAGTTTTTTAATGTCCATGCAGTAGTGGTGGTCAAATTTATTAAATGCTTTATTTATGGTTCCAGCTCTCTTACTTGGAAAGGTTTTCCTTAGCCTAAATTTAAATCTAAATCCAGGTATTTTTCATCCAGGTAGGTTTTTGGTTTCGTTTTGGATTTTGAAATAGTTTGACTCATTACTTTGGTTTGATATTTGAGGGAAGGGATTTCAGTTTATTTTTTTTCCCCAAAGGTAAACCAATTCTATTTTATTATGTGATTATTTTTCCATACTTAGATACCTTCCTGGACTCTCTCTATTCTCTTTGGGCATTTTGATCTGCTTGTTATTCTTGTTATTTGAGCACATCAAGAGCATTCTGCTGTTATTAGCAATACTAACAAGTAAATATGTGGACAAGTAATATTAAATGTTAGATTGGGATGAAACTTAAGGAAAAAGTGTTATTCTGCATAAAATCGTGAATTAGGGTTTTGCAGAAGTTTTTTGGATGAGTTTAATATAACAAAAGAGTGTGTCAGTGATAAGAATCCTTAATACTGAGTGACAAAAAGATAAAGGAGAGTTGGAGAAGCAAGCAAACTTCAGGAAAGCTCATGCATTTGGTCTCTGGAAAAGGGTCCTTTAGTAGAAGATTTGAATTGTTCATTGCCAAAAATGGCTATCTTCCTCTCATAGAGACACATACACCAGCCTCTCAGAGCCTGAACCTGATGAACCATTTGAATTTTACTTGCTCCCTTTGCTCCGATTTGCTGCTCATCAAGCAAGTCTCCAAATAAATGCAGGTTTCTTACTTGCATACAGAGAGAGAAGGTGCTTGCCTGAGGATGCCTGGCCTTTTGGCAGTTAAAAATCTAGTAAATTCTTAAACTGTATTCTGCTGTCAGCTTGTTTATGCTGAAGTCACTGAGATTTGTGTCTATGCTTATAGAAGAAGCACAATGACTATAGCATACTTTTTCTCTGAGCAGAGCTAACAGCATTTATGTTAAGAATCAGACACCAGCCTTTCTCTCAAGTGAACCAAACAATCTAGATACTTAAAAGCACACTTTCTCTACATCTTTTCACTTTTTTTTTTTTTTGTATTTTATTTTATTTTCACTGTAACTTCAAGAGCTCCTCGCATTTAAGTAAAAATTAGTGGACCACTCAGAAAAAGAAAAATTGGAGTTGATATGTGGAAAAATCCTATTTAATTTGTCTTTCGAATCTTGAAAAATCAACAAGTGGATTGCATTGCTTAGCAGTTCTCTGCCCATCAAGTAGGAGGAAGTGAGAAAAAAGGAAATTTTATTGCAAATCTGTTCTTTTCTTCTTGAAACAATCTAGTTTAAAGTGGTGGCTCACTAAGTATTTGACTTCTTTCAAATACTTTTCTCAAGTTTATACTTTGCTGAGTTTATCCTCTTATTTCTTGATTTTTCATCCCTAGACATTACTCACAGACTCTCCTCTCTGACAGATGAGAATTTTATGCTTTGATTTATCCTGGTTCCCATCATATGCTTTGCCTCATGTCAATATATCAAAATCAAAATTTCTGGTTACATTGGTATTCAACATTTAATTATTGTGACTAATTCTGTTCACTGCCAAGCCAATTGTGCAATTTATTCTGCTAAAGACCATGTTCTTTTTGTTTTAATATGAATTATCTCAACATCAATATCACTGGAAACACATCAGCACAACTCAGAAGTCATATTATTTTATATGACATTTTTCATGATAGGTCAATATTTTGAGGTCAAGGATAAGTGATTTTACAATTATAAGTAAGCCTTAGCAATATATATATGTACATCACAAAACTGCTGAAAATCCCATAAAATGCCTTTCTTTAGAGCAAAAAGTTTCTGGTTTAGTGACTATAAGAACTGCTAAAATCTCTGCTGTCTTAAATCTTTTGGAAAACTGAAGACATCTCCTCTGACATTAAAACATTTGTTGATAGAGAAGACTATTCCTGTATCACAGTTTTAATTTTTATGAAATCAGCCACTCACAAAATAAGAGCAAGCTAGATAATCTAAAAGAATATTTAAAACCCTTCAAATACTTAAAGTCTTAAAGTAACATAAGGAATTAAAATATGAGAAATGCCCAGTCCTCTTAGGAACTACAGAAGCCATGGATGTTTTCATCTTTGGTAGAGTAGCAGGAGAAGAGAAAACTTCCATAGACACAGCAGGAAGAAAACAGGTGAATCTTTAAGGATTTTTAAAGGCTGAGTACAGGCTGGTATAAGAGTTTAGGGACTTTGAGGGTCCTGTAGACAAGCAGAATCTACACTGCCTACCAACTCTTTAACACAGGCCTTCACTGAGCACTCACCAGAAAAAAAGCTGGCAAGGAAGGAGAACTGAGACACTTCCAAAGTGCAAGTGGTGCCAGCCTGCTGCAGTCTAAGGGCAGAGCAAAGAACTAAGAGAAACCTTCCCATACCTCAGGCTTTATGCTGGATATCAGATAGTAGCAATCTGTGACTGAAGATGAGGTAGGAATTTTCTGAGGAATACACAGTGAGGCCTGCCTAAGTATGATGGTAAGAAGGAGAACAGAGAAACTTCACAGGATCTCTAAGCTTTACCTTGATCCTAAGTGATAGGAGTCAGCCATCAAAGGAGGACCGGAAAGCTGAGAGAAACTGCCCACGTAGGTGCAGAGGCACTGAGATAAGGAAAAAAAAAAAAACCTGAGGAAATCCCCTACAAGCAACCAGACTGATACTGAAGACCAGGCAATGGTTTTCTACCACCTAAAGATTACGGAAATAGACTTTAACATATAAAATTGAATGGCTATGAACAAGAATACCAAAGCAATTCAGTGGAGAAATCAAATCTTTTCAACAGATAGTCCTTGGAGAATTAGGTATTCATATAGAAAAAAAAAATCTTATGTCATAAGTAAAAGTAATGTGAGATGGATTATAGACTTAGAATTAAAGCTAAAACTATAAAACTTCTAGAACAGCTGTCCTCAACCTTTTTGCCACCAGGCGCCAGTTTTGTGGAAGACAATTTTGCCACAGATGTTGGGGCCAGGTGACGGGACGGATGGAGCATGCAGTCTAGATCCCTCGCGTGCACAGTTCACAATAGGGTTCATGATCCTATGAGAATCTAATGCTGAGGGTTATCTGACAGGAGGCAGAGCTCAGGCACTAATGGGAGTGATGGGGAATGGCTGTAAATACACATGAAGCTGGAATTACAGGCATGAGCCACGGAGGCCAAGGTGGGTGGATCACCTGACACAGGGAGTTCAAGACCAGCCTCGCCAATATGGCGAAAACCCATCTCTACTAAAAATACAAAAAATTAGCTGGGCATGGTGGCAGATGCCTGTAATCCCAGCTACTCGGGAGGCTGAGGCAGGAGAATTGCTTGAGCTGGGGAGGCGGAGGCTGCAGTAATCAGAAATCATGCCACTGCACTCCAGCCTGGGCAACAAGAGTGAAACTGCCTCAATAAAACAAAACAAAACCATGAAGCTTTGCTTGCTCGCCCACCAATCACCTCCTGCTCTGAGGTCTGGTTCCTAACAGGCCACGGACCAATACTGGTGCAAGTTGGGAACCCCTGTTCTGGAAGATAACATAGGAGAATCTTCACTACGTTGGGGTAGGCAAAGATTTCTTAGAGCAGAGTAAGACAACATTAACCACAAAAGGACATCATTGATAAACTGAAATTCATCAAAACTTAAACTTCCACTCACAAAATTTCATCATTAGGAAGAGGAAGACATGAGGCTCCAACTGAAGAAAATATTCTTCATTCAAATATCTGATAATTACAGCTCAATAATAAAAAGACAAAAAAACCTAGTGGCTGAAGACTTGACAGGTACTTGAGAAGATACACAAATAGCCAACTCACATATTAAAAGGTGCTGAACATCAGCCATCGGGAAAGTGCGAATCAGAACCATTGCAAGAACCTGCTGTACACCACCTAGAATGGTTACAATAACAGAGATGTAGAACACCAAGTGTTGGAAGAAGTATGGAGCAACTAGAATTCTTATTCATTGATTTGGGGTACATCAAATAGTAGAACAAGTTTGGGAAAGATTTTGGCAATTTCTTATGAAGTTAAACATGTAATTACCATACAACTCAGCAAACTTCTTTTTAGATACAATAATTTTTAAAATTTATTTTATCCTACTTTTTTTTTTAACTTTTAGGTTCAGGGGCACATGTATAGGTTTGTGATATGGGTAAGCTCATGTCACGGAGGTTTGTTATACAGATTATTTTATCCAGGTACTAAGCTTAGTACCTGATTGTTATTTTTTCTAATCCTCTCCCTCTTCCTGCTCTTGATCCTCCAATAGGCCCCAGTGTCTGTTGTTCCCATCTTTGTGTCCATATGTCCTCATCATTTAGTTCCCACTTATAAGTGAGAACATGTGATATTTGGTGTTCTGTTCCTGTGCTAGTTTGCTAAGGATGACGGCCTCCAGCTCTCCAGCTTCATCCGTGTTTCTGCAAAGAACATGATCTCATTTTTTTGTGGCTGCATAGTATTCCATGTTGTATATGTACCACATTTTCTTTATCTAGTCTACCGTTAGTGAGCATTTAGGTTGATTTCATGTTTTTCATATCATGAATAGTGTTGCAATGAACATATGCATGTATGTGTCTTTATGGAAGAACAATTTGAAAAAAGCTCAATATCACTAATCATTAGAGAAATGCAAATCAAAAACACAATAAGATGTCATCTCACACCAGTCAGAATGACTATTACCAAAAAGACAAAAATAAAATAAATAAAAATAAACAGATGCTGGTGACATAGACAAGAAAAGGGAATGCTTATACACTGTTGGAGAAAGTATAAATTAGTTCAACCATTGTGGAAAGTAGTGTGGCAATTCCTCAAAGAGTTAAAAACAGAACTACCCTTTGACCCAGCAATCCCATTACTGGGTATACAGTTACAGTAACTTTTTTATAGCAACTTTATTTATAATAACCCCAAACTAGAAACATCCCAGCTAACAGCAAGAGAAGAGACTAATAAAATATAGTATAGTCATACAATTAAATACTCATCAGTAATTAAAAGGAAAAAAAACAGTGGGTGAATTTTGAAATTTTCTATCAGAAAACTCACCAAGACCTGTATGCTAAGTGAAAGTAAATAGAATCAACGAAGTACTTATCATAATATTCCATTTATATAAATTTCTAGAATAAGCGTAACACACCTAGGATGTTCGCTTTAGGTGGGATTTTAACTGTGGGAGGGTATGACGAAAATTTCTGTGGTGATAAACATATTCTGGGCCTGGCACAGTGGCTCACACTTGTAATCCCAGCACATTGGGAGGCCAAGGTGGGCGGATCACTTGAGGTCAGGAGTTCGAGACCAGCCTGGCCAACATGGTGAAACCCTTGTCTCTGAAAAATACAAAAATTAGCTGGGCATGGTGGTGGATGCCTGTAATCCCAGCTACTCAGGAGGCTGAGGCAGGAAAATCGCTTGACCCTGGGTGACAGTGAGACTCCATCTCAAAAAAAAACCAAAAAAAATTCTGAAATTTGATAGAGATGAAGATTACACTAATGTATGTATTCGTTAAAACTTTTGATATATACACTTTGGATTTCTGTATTTCACAGTATGTAAATTATATTCAACAAAAATATGTTTTAAAATTTTCTAGTTTTATTTTTTTAATCAAAGAGTCATGACCTGCTATGTTCCCCCGTCCATGACGTTAAATTAATGTAGCTGGATTTCAGATATCTTTGAAAGAATTTTTAAAGAATCTCTGTTTTCCACCAAAGATATTGGGGATTTAAATAATTCATGCTTTCAGATACAAACCTAAATTTAAATTGAACTAAGCAAACTCAGTAAATGCAGTTCATTCACTAGAAGGTGTAAAGCAGTAAAGCAGCTGTTTAGCTGGGAAGTGTCTCAACATTACAAGAAGCCTAATGGATTCATTATCACAGTGGAACATGATTTTACAGTACTTTAAATGTGTTAAACTGGTTAAGCCAGGGGACTTAAACCCTGTTTTGTTATGGTCCCTTAAACAATGAGAATATTCCAAAATATTTGGTCAATGTATAATTATTATGAACGCACAGAGTGCTACTCAGAGGTGCTTTCCAAACACCCTAGAATATTGAGACTAATTTGTTAACAAATGTATTCAATGTCTTTTATATAAATAAGCATTGACCTTGGAAGTTCTTAGAACTAGTCTTGTACTTAAGTGATATGCTTTTTGCATAAAACCTTCAGAGCTAATTTTAAACTTTAAATGAAATAATATTTATTACAGGTTTTTAAAATATTGGTTTAGTCTTTATCCAAAAATATTTCCAAATTACATTATTTTTTAAAATTTACCTTTAAAAGTTGATGATTTACTACCATTGAGAAAGTTAAGAACTCCATCTGTAAGCCCTTATATTTTTCAAACAACTACATCTTTAATTTAGTTGAAAAATATTAAAGGAGAATTTTTAAAGTAACTAACACTATGATGGCTGCAGGAGGATAATGTGAAAAATATGTAACTTCTCACTTCTGTAGATTGCTTTCTGACTGTAGGCACCCGAGGTTTCTTTTCGCATTTACTTTAGAAAACTATTAATGACAAATTCTTTCTCTGCCAATTTGGGATGAATGTAAATCTCCTTAAAAGCCTATTGCCAGTTTTACAACCCAGGGCATGTCTTCCTTAAGGACTTTGGAGTCCTCTCTTTGAAGTGTAATCATCCAAGAAGATGGCACCCCTCTCTCTCAGTCTCCATGTAAGGTAGAAGCTTAACTTCGCTGGCTCCTTGCTCCAGCTGGAGAAAGCTTACTTTCCCTTTGGCTTAGGCTAATTAGCAAACACAGGTGACATAGAATTGCCCCCACCCTAGCTCTTAAAAACTTTCTGTGCCTTTGTTTCCATGGATTTGAGTTTAGTCTTTTTTTCCTATTGCAATTGTCTTGAATAAACAATAGTCTGATTCATCTTAAATAGCCGTCAATGAATAGAATTTATTAAAGTTAAAAGCCTTTTTAGTTTTGTCCAGTGTAATTTTTTACATTGACAACCGTTTGGACAATTATTTTACAGGTAATATATAAAAGGGAGGGGCACTGGGTGCAGATGATTAATTATGAATCTATTGCTATAAGGCAGGCAGAGCTATTGAGAATAAATTCGGAACTTAGTGCAGGAAGAGGCAGAAACAAGACATATCAAGAGGGTAGAATCTATGGGACTTGGTGATCATGGATTTTTAAGGATACGAAGTAGAGTGATATTTAGGCTTTTGTCAAGAATCAAGCCTTTTGACTGGATAAATTGTAGTAAAACTCCTGATAAAGTGCATAAAAAATTATTGAATGAAAATGGTGAGGTGAGTAACTATATTTTTCTTATTCCAACTCTCTGGGTTGATATTTGAAGGTTTCTACAAACTATATACATCAGGCAAGGTTCATCTACATGTATTGAAGGTATAGTTTGCAAGGAAAATAATATGGTAGTAGGTAATGTTGGCAGACCTCATCTTGAGAAAAATGGAAGTCCTCTCACATAGTTCTTTCTTTCAGTGTCCACCGTGAATTCTTGTAAATGTATTACTGATTGCTGAGGAGTATCAGGGGATAAGCACCTTGCATCTGACCTCCATATTGATCAAGACAATCTCAACACTTTTATTATTTGACTAAACTTAATTCTGGAACCAAGAGTCCATTAGAAAGATACTGGCAAATAATAGCATTGAACGAATTCGTGTTTTCTGCATTTTCAACTAGAACATAAAACTCTCTTGTCTCCAGGGCCATTCTCTTTATTTTATCAACAGACGATGTCACAGTCGATTGCTGTGCTCTTGTACCGACATATAAAATCTAAAGCAGCCATCCAAGGGTGCATTAAATATAAAATGGCTGAGTCATTCTGTCTTACAGGGAAACATATGGGAATCTTTGCTTCCTAATAAAGAAAACAATGGGGGTGGAGGCAGTCACCACGGGATTAATCTGAATCACAAAGCTTCCAGACTCACCAAACAGCTTGAAATGTGCAACAGTTTTAGGCTGTTAACTTTCAAATATAATGAAAATTTGGAAGGGCAAGTTCATTTCACAAAAATTTTCAATAAACTTCACTCTTCATTGACCCCCAAAAGCCCATATGAGCTCCCCAGGTTAATATTAAGCTTTCTTTGACCACTCTTACTAATTATGTTCAGTACACATTTTCTTTCCCTGAATGCTAATCTTGTTTATTTCCGAATTTTAGCCATCTCTCTTGATGACTAATATGAAATTCCAAATGAGTTAAATTTCATGAAAATGTGTGGAATGAATTGATCTCATCTTCCCATCTGAATCTTAAGAGTCAACCTGATGTGGATGAGGTCATTTTGGCTCTCTAAATCACTGAACTAAACTGAAGGATAAGGGAAGAAGTACAAGAACAGAGAGCAAGTTCTCTGGAACTGGGATGGTTTTTAGATTCCAGAAGTTCTGTCTTTGCCTTAGGGGCAACTGAAACGAGTGTCTTCATATTCCATGGAACTGGAGTTGAGCAGTTGCATCATGACCTACCCTGCTCCAACTTGAGAAAGCAGAGGAGAGAGAAAAAGTTTTGTCCTTTAAGATGTAAACTTATAGAAACTTATTCTCTGAGAATTTATACAGGCTCAATATTAAAACCATGGGTTAGAGAATGGAGCTGTCTTGACTGTGTATACCTCCCTTCCCCTGCTTTCTACCTGTCCTCTCTGGTTTGTTTCTTCCTTCCTTCCTTCTTTTCTCCCTCCCTCACTGTCTCCCTCTCTCCCTTCCTCCCTCCCTCCCTCCCTTCTTTCCTTTTCTCTATCAGGCCGGCTCTCTGTGCTTCCTTCCTGAGTGGTTAGAGACCATTAAGGTGTTTTACTTTCACTTGATGCTCGGCAAATCATTGAGGCTTGAGGCCTTTAGAACAGCTCAAAGCTAATAATCTAAAAATTCAATTTCTCATGAAAAACCAAGATAAACCTCAGCCCTTTAAGGCTTCTAGTAGAAATCTCCATCTTTGAAGGTCTAGACATAAATCACATTAATGGCATTATTTACTATGTTCTAGTTCAGAAGTATTGAGAAGTAGTCTGTTTTTCTGTCACTTGTCATATAACCAGTGCCCTCTAATGAAACAGAAAATTCTGCCTCCTTTATTCACTGTTCAGTATCATAATTCAAAATAATAGGACCCCAAACAGTTGGGGCTCAGGAACATAAATTTAAGTAGAAAGAATGTGCAATTCCATGTTGGAGAGTGGAAAATGTTGGCTAAAACTGAAATGGTCACAAAACGCTATTTAAGTATCACAAGTACTTAGGAATGAACTGACAGCAGACAGTTTTATTTTCCCTGAGAACATATATCCTCCATACTACACACCCATCAACCACTTGCATTTTTCAGGTTATCCACACCAATCCTTGATGGAATAACAGCATGGTTCAGTTCTGCTTATGAAAATTCAATGGATGGCAGCACAAGAAGTTCAAGCCATAAATAATGAAAGAGAGAAAAAAATAAACTCTGCATATAATAGAGTTTCCTGGCCTGAGTCTGATGCATACTGCTGATGTAACAAATAGTTTTATTTTCCGCTTGTGAGGTTACTATCCAGTTATCAAAGTAAGCTTTGCTCTCAACTTCAGGCAGGTAAATGCCATGGCACCCTCTTGATATAGGACATATAAATGGTTAGTTTCTTGTGAATGACTTTAAGGAAGTAAAATATATTAGGTTGGTGCAAAAATGTGTTTTTTGGCAAAAACTGCAATTACTTTTGCACCAACCTAATATATATTTCACAGCTTTCTTGGGCAGGTTAAGCCATCAAGAGAGCAAACAGATTGATCTAATAGTTACTGGACTTTAGCAAAGTGCTAGGTCCATCTGCCTGATGGTCAGACATGCCTGCTCAGGAATGTAGAATAAAGTGCCTTATGTCTAAATTAATATTATGATAAGATACTTGAATCGTTTGCACTATAAGCTAATCACAACTCAACCCTTAGTAACTTGTGCATCTCAGTTGCTATAAGAAACATAAAAATTACCAGAGCATATTTTCACAGAAATTTTTGTTTCTAAAAAGTGCAGAAAATTCCAATAAATTGTGAATTCTAAGAAAAGGAATAATATTTGTACTTCCTGAGTTTCATTCATTTGTTTCCACGTATGTAAGTCATATTTTTCTGGGAAGGGCAATGAAATAAGGAGAGATAATAAACTAACCAGTAGTTTCAAGATAGCACATGCATATTTGAACTCCTAAAAGGCTGTGAGTGTTTTATTTTTTATGCAAAGTATCGTATGTTAAAAAAATTAAATTCCAAATGTAGAGGGCACAATCATGGCTAAAAACTTGAAAGGGCTACTACTGTAACACTAGTACTCCTATTATTACCAGTGTAGATTTTTCAATTATTACCATGGATGGGGAATGCAACATTTTCTGTTTAAAAATGTAAGTTTCATTTAAATGAGCATTTCAAAGTGATGCTCTAAATATTACCAAGATTTTCTAATTCTAGAATCTTTAACAAAGTCTTTTAGGTGAAAAGGGAGATTACGAAAATGTTTCAAGGTACTATCAATGTTGATAAGGGAAGAACTGAATGTGTAAACAAGCATGAAATGCAACCTGAAGCAGTAAGTCCACATATGGACTTTTAAACAAAAAGGTGATTTGTTTACAGGAGGAACAAAACAGAAAATTGTGCTATTGTAAATAGGAAGTCACGTGGTTTTCCACAGTCTAAAAATGTAGACATGTTACATGGTAAGGATGTTTTTCTCCTTGATGCTGAGGATCAAAACAGAAGGGAAAGTATGAATGAAAAAGCATATGGAATAGAAGGCGTATTTCTTTTGCACGCTATCTAAAAGGACTGGAATAGATACAATTGAAAGTCTTCAATTTTTCCCTTGTCTCCTTTTGTTATTAATTTTCTCTTTATTTTTCTCTTTTGTTTTGTTTTGTTTGCTTGCCACCTTCATACACCGCCCCCTCACCCCTCACACACACACATTTTACTTAACCAATAAACCACAGGGCTTGCAAGAACCACTCTTGGGAAGTACCCCTCTGACAGGAATGGGGATGGAATTGCACAAACAATTCTGCAAGAGAGGCACAAAAAAAAAAAAAAAAAAAAAAAAAAAAAAAAAAAAAAAGCAAAAAAAACCCCAAAAATGGTGTTTACACGGCGG
>CAUYQU010053692.1:0-10823 GCA_963574635.1 Cheracebus regulus | reverse complement strand
CAAGTAAACTTAACAAATATTTACAGAACTCTCCACCCCAAATCCACAAAACATACATTTTTCTCAGTATCACATTACACCTATTTTAAAAGTGACCACATAATTGGAAGTAAATCACTCCCCAGCAATTGCATAGCATTTCACAGGTTTAAATAAAATACTGGTTGGCTGCTTGTTTGTTATTTTCATCACTTATTCCTTCCTGTCTCCATTGTTAAGCACAATTATTGGCATAAAAGAGGTTTTTAATACCCATTTTCAGACTGCATTCCAGATTGGGCAATAGAACAAGAATTCTGTTCTCTCTCCCTCTCTCTTCCTCTTTCTTTCTCTCTTTCATTCTTTTTTTTTCTCTCTTTCGCTTTTTTTCTTTCTTTCAAAAAATTAAAAAATTTAAAAAAAGCAAATCAATGGTTTTGTTGGGGTAGAATCACAGAGAGAAACAGACAGTAAAGTAGCACAAGAGCTCTTGATAAACACATAGAGCCTCTGCATCTTCACTGTGCCAGTGGTTTCATGGTTGTATATTGTTTTAAAACTTACTGAATTTTACATTTTAAATGGATGCCATTTACTGTACATAAATTATACTTCAATAAAGGTCTTTTTAAAATTTTTTCATGATAAATGCTATAAATAGAAAATATCAGATGCCTAACACAGGAAGTACAGCTAATATAAACTCAGTGGTGGTAAGGCAAATCAGGATGACTTCTTGGAGAAAGTGACATCTTTACTGATAAAAAAAAAAAAAAATAAGAGTAAGCAAGGTACAGAGAAGGCAACAGGAAGTGTCCTAACAGGAAAGAATGGTGTATGAGCAGAACGGAAGGCAATGGGAAGCACAGAGCTTCCGAGGAATGAAGACAACACTAAATCTAGCCGGAGCATGGAAGGAAAGGAAACATGATGAGGGTGGTAAAATTCAGGAACAGCAAAGCGAGCAGACAGCTGATTTAAGCTCTCTGAGTCTGGCCAGGTAATCTGAAATACAGCAAGTCCCCGCTTAAGGTCATAGATACTTTCTTGGAAACTGTTACGTTAAGTAAAACAATGTACAAGGAAACCAATTTTACCATAATGCTAGTTGACCTAAACAAGAGTTAAATTCCTGCAGCATACCTCTGGGTCACAAAAACATCACCAAACTTATAAATAAAGATGAAAACACTTCTAATAATAAACACTCAAATAAATGTGAGCTACACACATGCATTTAGTAAAATTAATAAAAATAAGTAAGATAATTATTTATCCATCTATTCCAGTTCAGGGTTTCAGATGGCCAGAGCCTATACCCAGCAGTTCAGGGTACCGGGCAGGAACCATCCCTGTACAGGACATCATTCCATCGCAAGGCACACTCAGACTGCGAAGATACAGACACACCAACGAACCTCAAGTGTGCATCTTGGGGATGTGGGAGGAAACTGGAGTACCCAAAGAAAACTCATGAAGACCTGAGAATATGCAAACTCCACAGACAGTGGCCCTAGCCAGAAACCAATTTTTTTTCATCAACATTATAACAAAACAACACTTAACCAAATGAATTTATGTGAGGACCTAAGGGAAGATGAAATGCTGCCATAGTGGAGTAAGTGGAAGGCGTACAGTACTAGAGGTAAATATACCAGATGAGAGTGGAATGTGCCCTAAGTTGTAATAGTGACCAAGGGGAGAAATGCTGAAAAGAGTCCAAAAATATTGAAGAGGTACAATCTAGATAATTCAGTAGATACAACTTAAGAAGAAAGAGTCAAAGATGATGCCCAAGTTCCTGACTTGGGCAACTGCTCAGATATTTGCCATTCACTAAGAAAGCAAATGTATCAAGAGAATGAGAAGATAAGCCACAAACTGGGAGAAAATATTTGCAAAAGATGTCCAATAAAAGGCTGTTGTTTGAAACACACAAAGAAATATTAAAAGTCAACAAAAAAATCAAAAACCCTCATTTTTTAAATAGGTAAAAGATATGAAAGAAATCTCTGTGATCTCTCCTAGATTCCCTATTCCAGCACAAAAAAGATAGGAGAGACATCCTTTGCCTCTGCCATCAAGAGACTCACCTCTAAACTTCTGAACCTTTTTGTGTCTAAAAAATCAATAGGTACATCACTAAAACATAAGTTCCAGGACAGAAGGGATTATTTCCACTGCCTAAAACAGTAACATCAAGTAGGCACTAAAATACTTAATAAACTGGTAAAAACAGCAAAGCATGAGACAGTTGTTTAACACTCTAATCCAGAAATAAATCCAACCAAATATATAAGTTCTGTATATAATAAAGGAACTGGCTGGGTGTAGTGGCTCATGCCTATAATCCCAGCAGTTTGGGAGGCTGAAGCTGGTAGATCACTTGAGGTCAGGAGTTCGAGACAAGCCTGGCCAACATGGTAAAATCCTCTCTCTACTAAAAATACAAAAATTAGCCAGGCATGGTGGCACATACCTGTAACCCCAGCTCCTGGGGAAGATGAGGTATGAGAATCACTTGAACCCAGGAGGTGGAGGTTGCAGTGAGCCAAGATCACGCCTCGGCACTCCAGCCTGGAGGACAGAGCGATATTCTGTCTCATCCCCATAAAAAAGTAATAAATTAGAAACTCAAATAGCCATTAGTTGTGAACTACTTAAATAAACTATAGGATATGCATATGATAAAATACTGTGTAGTCATTAAAGAATGATATATCTATATTAGAAATGATTTCTGAATCACACTATTCAATAAAACAAAGCAATTTTATAACACCACATATATAAAACATGTTTTTATTAAAAATACATGCTACCCAGAAGCTTTTTAGCCAACAATATGACACAAATATATATTTACACTATAAGCTAAAAACCAAATGTAGGTAAAGAAGACGACTTGATTTTTACTGGTGAATCCAATTTTCTTGACTCTGAACTCCCATGTAACTCTGGGTAGAAAACTAAATCTTGTCACTTTCAAAAATACCTAATGAAATCCAGGGTGGTGCCACTGGCACAAGCAGTATCCAGTACTTTCTCTGCTGGGGACAAACAACCAATCTGCAGGTATCACTCAACGTACTCCAAGCAGCTTCCTGGCACAGTCAGCAAGACAGTTACTTTCATGTCCCATACCCAATCACCAAATATTAGATGCTATCCCTTTCTTCTGTTGGACAGCCTCTTCAAGCCAGCATATTAATTCATTCATTATGGTGCATTGTGTCCACAGGAAGTAAGAATCTACTTTATATGAAACTTACCTGCTTCAGGAAAAGAACTGAAAGAGAAGTACACCTTGTTTTCACACTCCTTTCTATTCTCCACATTATAATTCTCCCTTCCCTTTCTTTCACCAAACTCTTCATCTCCTTCTAATGCCTCTTTGCTCCTATGAAATCATTTTGGTCTCTTGGATATAAGAAATTCACAGCCTAGTTCTTTGTATACCTGTTCCAACATTATACTTTCCGTTGATCCATGGGAGGTGGGAAGGGAGACAGCGCAAGAGCAGCAAGAACAGGCGTATTTCTTCAATTAGTATAGGAGCACATCTTCACAGACTTCTCCAGGCATTTATATCTACCACATGTAGGATTTCTGATGAATATAACCTCTTATGTAACTGTTCAAAAAAACTGTTGCTTTTTTTTAAAAGAACTATACGTATCATTTTTCAATCAGGAGGGGAAAAAAAGTCTTATTTTGGAAAAACAGTTAAGTGCGCAGAGATTTTTGAAAAATTACTAAGTACAAATCATGAAAGATACACAAATATTTCACTATTTTTATTGGTAACACACTTAAGAAAAAGTACTTTGATTTGCTATTAATAACACCCATCAACCTCACAGTTTTCAGACTGCACTAAGTATTTTTCATACTAACAAAAATATAAAATGCACATAAAAGACTAGTAGTTACAACCGCAACATGCCAGAATATCTACTCATTTAGGATTCTTCTGTCTGCCTCATAAGCTACCTACACTGAAAAAATACATTTCCTACAGCTATTGTTGCTTCTAGTACAGGAGACTGAGCACCTGACTTCGTATTCAAATCCCGCTCCTCTTGAAAGTAATTCCAATCTGACCACATGTGATAGAGGACAGGTTCAGGAGACAGACAAACTGTATACAAATCCTGGTTCCATTGTGTTCACTTGCTGTAAAATCTTGGATGTTAATGTTATCTTTAATAAAAATTAAACATGTGAACATGATGTTCATTGCTCGAGATCTAGAACCATCTTAGGAACCTTCAATTTTCTCTAGGACATAATCATATCTAAGGATATTAGATATAATAAAACTTTAGAGGACAAAAGACACAAAAGGGGGAAGGCAACTTAAAAATCTTATAGTATACAATGATAGAAAAAACTCAGGTTTATAGCCTTTCAAATACATAGTACCAACTAAGACGTTACCACAAGTACAATTTTGCTTAGATCTCAAGGCTCTAAGCAAAATTACAAATAAGGTAATATTTGCTGTGAGGTCCACCATCTTCTTCTTTGGCACTCTTTCCAGCTACAATCCCCTACTAGTAGAAACACACACATACACTCTCCAACCTACTCTCTTCCCTAGTTTCTGGACACATAATGCCTCTACCAGACTACTCTTTGGTTATCAATTTCAGTAGCAAATTTTACCTAGTACCTAAGGGGTTAGTAAGGCTTCCAGTGTTTATTCCTTCCTCTGCCCTTCATTCACTTTTACCTAAAGAGCCAGGATATAACATACATATTAACACTGCACTATTTATTTCCTACCAACGTCACTTCCTTTCCTGGCTTGGAAAATGACTTCAGAAGATCTAGTAAAAAAGGTCCTTACTTAGAAGGCAATCATGTATAGTCAAAGCAAACTCTGAAAAACTCTGAATCTCATACTTCAAATGAGGGAAGCCACCTGCACAATAGGTAATGTCAATACAAAACTTGCCGAGAAAAAATATAATATGGATAATCTCTATATAGATAAGAATGTGCGATAGTGATTGGTTTTGCTTCATAGATAAGGAGTAGGACGTAAATGAAGAGGATAACATCTGAAATACAAATGCAAATGGTGAGGGGAGCTAAAAGGTATAGCTACTCTTCATCTATTAAGGTAATCAAAGATACATAATTTTGATTGCATTAACCAAAACAAACAACTAAAAAGATAATCAACAAAATTTACAAACCACTCCTTTATGTTGTGATATATCCATATAATAATTTGGCTATCTAATCATAGCTGTGCCCATTATCATGATTTGAAAACAGAAAGCAATTAACTTTTATTTCATAGACTCAAAGGTCACAAAGAATAATAAAAACCAGGTGAGAAGTCAAGAACTTTGTTTTATTTCTCAAATGAACAGGGAGGTTACCTAATCACCAAATTCCTAAACACAGTAATAGTTCTGCTTAAGCTAATGAAAATCTAAGGAATATACTTTATCATTTTTAACATTCAGGATTTCCAGAAGTATATAAAATTAGTATCTTCTACTTTACAGAAGCATAATCAGACAATACAAAAAAGTGATATTACTAAAGAATAAGGAAAATAAGGATTAAATATTTATCTGGTATATACTGCCAACTATTTTAGCTTTGACTGAGTTAATTTTAGGCCTACATTTTAAAAAATAGTCTAGAAAGATGATTGAGTTAGATTTTGACCTAACAAAATGGCCTACCATACTCTTGAAGTATTTTTGTTTTTTGGAATGTAAGTAACAATATATAAGAAATTTCCAGGAAAAACTAGTTCAAGTCATTTGATTTTCCTTTTAATTGTGATTAAATTAAATTGGACATTCACTAAAGCCCTAAGTCCAAAGTAAAATAACCAACAAGAAAAAATGTCTTTAATATGAAATCAACACATATCATCTAAGTCTCAATAGATCAAAATCAGCAAGGAAAACAATAATGAAAGATATAATATAGCAGGACTACTTTGAAAGTTTCTAAACTTCTCTCCTCAACTATGCTTTTTGCTATACAATTGCTCTCTACATTTTGGACAAAGGAACTTCCTATTTAAACTACTACTCCTGCACTTAGAAAAGGCAAAAGTAGAAATGGGGTAGGGGGAGTTATTTAAATTCACTGTCAATGGCATCCTACTCCTTTCCTTTTTTTCTATCCAGGAATGTAAATGAGAGCCAAGAGAAGTACAGTGGAAAAAAACACTTAAAAACTTTTCTCTTTACTCATTCTTTCAGACATACCACAATGATTGAAATGAACTAAAAATAACCCAGTATTTTATAATGGTCACATTTTTCATACTAGTTTGCTTAATCTAAAAAATACCATTTTCACCTTTCGCCCTAGATGAAGGGATTTAAGAATAAGAACTGCAAGAGAATGAGGGCTAACGTGTTTACAATTTCTTCTAGCTGAAAAAACATCAGGCTTACATGGGAAATTCTCTCTCAAGGATGTTCCTTGAGGCCACAGATGACAGTGACACAGCAGGCAAGTCGTGCTGGGTCCAAGGAACAAGAGCAGAAGGTATCCCAGAAGCCCAGCTCTGGCACTCAACTTTCCTGATACCTGGTTTACATTATTTCTACAGTAGTAGCCAATCTGAAATACCTTAGTTGAAACAAAATGTATTAACTCGTAAAGGGGAATAACAAAAAATTAACTTTTCAGATTAAGTGCAAGGCAAACATTAACATGGTTTATATTTAATAATGTCTTGAATTTCTTGAATTTCTAATTACAGTGTGAAAAATAGTATGTAAAGAGGGGAACTGATACAAATAATTCCATTTAAAAGATTTTTTTCTAATAGGAAACTGTCTTTAAAGCTATCTACCAAATTTCTAAATATGGAAGACAGTTGAGGGAGGGTTATAAAGAAAGAAAGGTACTTTTCACAATGGATACTTCTACACTGCTTTGACTTTTGTTTCAATATGTATTATTTCTGTGATTTAAAATAAAAGATTTGATATGCCTACAAACAACAGTGTTATATGTCACACTGTTATAGGGCATTTGGAAAAAGACACATCTGCTGTGTGAGTACACTTTATCAAATCTAAATTGTTATATATGTTTTCTATTATCACCTGTATCAAGTATTTCTCCAACTCAGTGAATACAGTCTGTGTGGAATTCAGAACAGTATTATCTAAAATAACTCAAGTCACAGAATGAATTACTCTTAATATCTGTGTAAAACAATGCTTTAACAGTATGTAACAGAAAACTTACTATGACGTATCATCAATAACTATAGACAACTTTGGCATTCTTTCAACCATTTTATTTTTATTTTTTACTTATTTTCAATGAAGAATTATTTCTTGCTAAAGCAACATATCTATTCTTTTTTCTAAATAATAATTGCATATACTTAAGGTATACAACATGTTTTGATATATGTGTAGACAGTGAAATGATTACTACAGTCAAGCTAATTAATATCTACCATTTTCATTACAATTCCCAGTTAGCAAGTAAACTTGTCTTCCATTTAATATTCCAATATCTGCAATATTTTCTCCCTCAATCTGTCTCCAATTAATGAAAGTAAATCAAATATCAAAATGTTCCCTAAATGAACTATTACAAAGCTAGCTCCTGAACCATTCTATTAAAGTCACCAATACATTTCTATAAATACTGGAAAACATCACTGAGATCGATCCAAAGGAACTAAAATTTTCATAAAGTAAAAGATTTTTAAAAATAAACATCATATAACATCAAATTGTCATTTCCTTTACTTAAACATTTCTTCTTACGGAAATTGGAATGCCAAGTCAAAAATTAAATAAGCATTCTTCTAAAAAAAAGAATGTGATCATTTTTTTAAATCACTGAAACTTTCCAAAGTAGCCATATTCATACATCAGATTATCTTTCTATTCTCCATATTGCTAATTTTTCAAGTCGCTTTTAAAAAAAATTCTAATTACATTTAAAGATCTAATGTCTAATTATTAGTCATTTAATCTATGCAAATCTCCAAATAAACTCAAAATAAACATGCTTAAATAGAAGATAAATTTTCAAACTAATTTTTCAAAAATTTTTTTTCTAAATGAAGAGAAAAAAATTGCTAGAAATTTAGGTTGAAACCAAGAAAAAAGCATCTGAGTGATTTTTATTCATTTGTCAGCTTCCTGAAAAACTTACTGGTAATTTTTGTTTTCTTCTTTCTGATTATATCAAAAAGTCTAAAACACTTTATATCAAAGTCAAGAAAGTCTTCAAAAGGGATCAAAATTTCATTTTAGATTTAAAAATATGAGTAACAGTCATTCACTTACCAGCACCTGAGACATCTTCTGTTAACATATCCACTTATTTTTTAAAGCAGCAAAATACAAACATTGTATCAGTAACAGGTTGTACAGTAAGTAGCACCACCTCCAGGATTATTACAAAGCTCACCAAAAAAAGCTGCTTCACTGTTCACAGATTGAATCCCTTTATCCACAAATATTGTCCTGCTAATATTTTTAAGTATAGCTAATAAAAATATTTTGTTAACTTTTTTTTTTGCTATCATTCCACTGACATTTCTCTGCTTTTTCCACAACTTTCTATGCTTCCACCCTTGTAAAATTCACTACCTAATGCACCTTCTAAGGTATTCCTCCTCCCCTGCTCCTTCCCAACATCCTCAGGTGATCAGACTCTGCACCCTTTTATATGCAATTCAGCAGTGAACAGAGTCCACCAATAATTATTAAATGTCTATCTATGATTAGTCAATTGCTCTGTTAGGTTATCTTTTTTTTTTTTTAAGATGGGAGTTGCCTTCTTGTTGCCCAGGCTGAAGTGCAATGGTACAATCTCGGCTCACCACAACGTCTGCTTCCAGGGTTCAAGCCTTTCTCCTGCCTCAGCCTCCCAAGTAGCTAGGATTACAGGCATGGGCCACCATGCCCAGCTAATTTTGTAATTTTAGTAGAGACAGGGTTTCTTCATGTTGGTCAGGCTGGTCTCAAACTCCTGATCTCTGATGATCCATCTGCCTCAGCGTCCCAAAATGCTGGGATTACAGGTAAGAGCATTATCTTAAATCTCGTGTGTTATCTTAACCTTCAGAAGCAAGTTATAACTATGTTCACTACCTTTTTTGCTGAATGCAAATCCATTCTTCTATTTTAATGGTAACTAATATTTAACTTTTCCAGCTTAATAAACAACAGATTAAAAACAGCTGATACCATGCCTTTTTTTTTTTTGAGACAGAGCATTGCTCTGCCCCCACGCTGGAGTGTAGTGGTGCGATCTCAACTCACTGCAACGTCTGCCTCCCAGGTTCCAACTATTCTCCTGCCTCAGCCTCCCAAGTAGCTGGGATTATAGACGTCCCCCCTCACCCACCCACGCCACCATGTCCAGCTCATTTTTCCATATTTAGTAAAGACAAGGTTTTACCATGTTGGCCAAGCTGGTCTCAAACTCCTTAGGTCAGTTGATCTGCCCACCTCAGCCTCCCAAAGTGTTGGGATCACAGGCGTAAGCCACTGTGCCCAGCCTACTATGCCATTTCTAATAGAAAATAACTTTTCTAATTATGAGTACTTACACTGGGTAAACCTCACTTATGAGCAACATAAGCAACTGTTATAGATGTGATTACAAGCCTCACCATCTAGCTTTTCCCTTAGAAAGACAGATTAGGTATTTCTCTATTCTTCCTGCTAAATACAGTTTAAAGCTCTAGACCTTACATATGTAAAAAATAAATAATTAAATTTTGAAATGAGGCATAGCAGCCAAGGATAGCAAGTTCCTCAGAATCTGCAGGACAACATGGCAGTGAGTTCACTAATCTTCTTTCTGCCTATATCCCAGCCTAGGTACTGGAGGAGTCTGCAACCTAGAAATGCCAATGCAAGCAGAAGGAAAATAAAAATAAAACAAAACAAGAAAACTCCACTAGTGTTAGCCCTAGCCAAATGACCAGGAAAACAGGCAGCCTGGCAAGACAGAGAGCTCTTAGACATAACCACTCTACTATAGTCAAATACCAAACGGGGAATAAAAAACAAAAAATTGTAACACCATTCCTACCCATGGTAGCAATGACCAAGTAGAGAACCTAGATTTCCATCCTCACCAAGCTGTAATAAGACACCCCAATCACCACCACAGATGCCATGTTTGCCCCCAATCACCACCCACCAGCAGCATGGTTGCCAGAAAAGGCCAAGTATACAGCCCAGACTCCTCCACAACAGGTGAAAACAAACCTTCTCCCTGCTGTCAATGTAGGCAATATGGAAAGCACTAATGAAGGACATCTGCCTCTCCAGTCAACGTGGGTATGTGGAAACCTAGTGGGGAGACCCTCCCCATAACTGTCAACAGAGACCAAGTGAGGCACTGGGCTTTGAGGCAACTCATTTTACTTTTTTCAGCATAGATTCTCTCTTTAGGAAAATAAAGTATACATTTAGATCCAAGGTCCTCAATCAATACTGACTGTTCTAAATATTTTTATCACTCATACTTCTACCAGGACTTGAACACAAATCTTCAGCTTTCAGTAATAAGCCCCTGAGATGCCTGCTTTATCTCCTGTCTCAGTAACTGAAACAACTTCCCATAGTCAATTTAGCCCCTTATCTACAATGAACTACTTTTTTTCTTTTTTTTTGCTGTGTCTTTCTTTCTCCTTTTCTCTCTTTTTCTAAAATCTCTTCCTCTTTCTCTTTCATTTTTTTCTTTCTTTTGCAGTTTCTTTCTTTCTCCTTTTCTCTCTTTTTCTAAAATCTCCTCCTCTTTCTTTCTCTTTCATTTTTTCTTTCTTTTGCTGTTTCTTTCTTTCTCCTTTTCTCTCTTTTTCTAAAATCTCT
>CAUYQU010053691.1:0-11541 GCA_963574635.1 Cheracebus regulus | reverse complement strand
GATCTCCTGGGCTGGCTCCCTGATTCAGTCCCCCTTTTAATCTGCCTTCCCGTAGCTCCACTCGCCAGTTAAAAGGGCACACAGACCAGTGTATTTTGTACGGAGACCCGCCGCGCCGCGGTGCCGGCAAAGCAGCCGCGCTGGCCGAAACAGCCGCACTAGCGACCCGTGGGGCTGCTCCACCTGGGAATCTCCTGGTCTGGGGGTAATAAAAATCCGTCTGGAAGTGCGGCGTCCACTCACCCTCTGCACTTTCACTGGGAGCTGCAATCCTGAGCTGCTCCTAATCCGCCATCTTGGATCTCTCTGGTTTTCTTTTTTTACACATTTCTTTAAAGTCCAGCTTGGTAGACATAAGCTGCTTCTGTATTCTGCTATATTGTTTAGGTTGAACCATGCAAAGAAAATTCAGGCTCATAGTTGGAAAAGAGGAGTATTTTAAGATTTTCAGATAATGGTTTTGTTTGTTTGTTTGTTTGTTTTGCAACTACATCAAAACTCAACAAATGGCAGTTTCATTGTTATGTGCAATGCAGAAATCTGAAACCATATCAATAAACATGCACACTGTTACAGTAAAATTTATTATCTGATCTTGCTTTTTGAATCTTACATAAGCTGCTTCTGTATTCTGCTATATTGTTTAGGTTGAACCATGCAAAGAAAATTCAGGCTCATAGTTGGAAAAGAGGAGTATTTTAAGATTTTCAGATAATGGTTTTTTGTTTTGTTTTGTTTTGTGACTACATAAAAACTTGACAAATGGCAGTTTCTTTAAGATTATGTGCAACGCAGAAATCTGAAACCATATCAATAAACATGCACACTGTTACAGTAAAGTTTATTATCTGATCTTGCTTTTTGAATGGATCTTTTACTCAGACAATCATTTAAAAGCTATTGATTTCCTGAATTATTTAGGCCTTTTAAATGCAGTTGTTAATACCACCATCAATCATATAGAAAAGTCTTGCAGCAGTAGAAAGATGCCAAGATTCTAGAGGCAAATACTATTTTTTAAAATCTTAATATACAGACTTACTGTTTTTAAACCACAAAATATTAAAAACTTGTTTTCAATGGTCAAGGCATAAGAAAATCAGTACATTTTACTATATCATCAAGGACATTTTAAATGTAAGTGCACCCTCTCCTCTTTTTTTCTGTAAGTGTATGGGAGTAAATAAATTAATGACTACCTCTATAGTTTGGTACCAGTACCTTGATTCATGCTAAAGCACCAAAAGTTTTATCCTCCGTTGCTTTTGTACTATCAATGCAAATGCTGAAACAGCAAAAAAGGCAGTGGCTTTTAATTTTATTTTGAAAATATTCTGAACACACTAACCCCTGAAAGGCTCTTAGGTACTCTCTAGGGTAACTGAATGTTACCAATGTAGCCAGTGTTAAGAACTGCCCTTCTAGATCTCAAATTTTAATGCACACACACATTGTTGTAGGATCTTATTAAAATACAGATTGTGATTTAGTAGTCTGAGGTGAGACCTGAAAGTTGCATTTCTAACAAGTTTCCAGGTGAAGGTGATGCTTCCTGTAAGTGACTGCATTTGGGCAGCAAGGCTGTAGCCCTGCATTGCCCAGAATGATACCCACTGACTACATATGGCTACATAAAGTAATTAAACTTAAATAAAATTAAATATCCAGTTTATCAGTCATATTAGCCACATTTTGAGTACTCAAAACTCTCTGAGACTGGTGGCTATAATATTAGACAGAAAAACATCGATCATTTTCATCATCTTAGAGTCTAATGGACAGTGCTGCTCTAGATTATTTACATGGAGTTAATAATGATAGGCAAATGTAACTGAATTCACTTAAATATTAATTAAAGTGAAACATTGGCGGGGGTAACTTATTATGAATAACTACCACTTTTTTTCTGATCAATGCAGCAAAGGCAAACAATTTAGGATTTTTAGAAATGCTTTAAACTCAATAGCTTCACATTGCCTGACTAATTTCAAAGCTCCCTAGTGCCATATCATTATGAGCCACATAAACTGACAATTTGATGACTGGGGAATATATTCCATTTTTATGGGAGAAAGGATTCTATTTAAAAGATAAAATAATTAAGCATACCTGATACAGAGAAAGAAAAATCCCTTACTCACTGTAAATAATTTTTATATCCAAAACATGGTCCTTCATAAAACTCACAAGGAACAATTTCAGTGGGAAAAGTTCCACTAGGGAGAATAAAAGGCTATGCCTTAAAGGTTAGCACACAGGATAGTGTTTCTCCTGGGCACGTCACTGCAGACAGCATGCTGTGAGGCATTCCTTGGGGTTCGTTAGGGCAGCTCTTGCTATGGATGAGAGCTGGCCAAACTCTGTATTCACCACCTGAGTCAAGGAAACATTCCAAGTTAGGCTTTCCAAAAGCATTCCTAGTCTGCAAAGTTTGCAAGCTGGGATGAGCCTAGTTGGAGTGAAGAGCAAGTATAAAAATGAATAAAAATAGGAAGAGAAAAGAAGGGCAGGCCTTTTTAGATTGTAACATGAGCTTTCCTTGAGGATGTTTTCTGTCTCCTCTATATTGATAAGTACAATAAGTACCGTATACTGTAAAGAGTAAGTTGTGAATGTAGCACACCTAAAACACAGCTTGTCAATGTGGGGCTACAAGAACATCTCTTTTCTTTTTCCTTTTTTTTCTTAATTTTTTTTTTCTGTTAAGAACATCTCAATAACAAAGCAAACAGCTTTTGGTCAAGCATGCTAGTTTCAAAAGTAGATGTGGAGCTGGATGCTTTTGGAAAAGAGAAAAATTTCTACACTCTTACTCTTCTCTCTTTTTTTACCTAGCATATTTCCATAAATTTTTTCAGTGAGTAATAATGAGACAAAGAGAGAGTGTTCCATCAGCCTCAGCCACTGCTTTGCCAGTGCCCAGAAACACAAGATTAACAGCTCTTGTAATTTCATCTTCCAGATAGGTGTTCTTGTCAGTTCAGTTCTCATTTTAGTAGATGTATCTTGGTTTTGAATCTTCTCAGACATCAGTAAAATCTCCCCACAGGGAACAAACTGATGGACTCCCTTGGAATCTGCATATAATAAACACATGTTCCTATTGCTGCATTAATTGTCAGTCCGGTTTATGAGAGTCTGTGTCTGCTACCACCGTTCTCTCAGTCTCTTGGCTTCCACATACAGAGCTTCAGAGAACAACTCTTGACTGTGTGCTCTGTCTAGGCAGGAAAGTCTCAGTGACGATTTTGATTGTGAAAAGCAAGGCTGGGGACATTGTTTTTGTTACCTAGTTCAGACAAAGCTACATAGGGACATTCTATGTAAAAAGTGGGATTTGCTCTTTGGGGTGGAAGTAGGGCAGAGAGGAAACAGCTCTTCACAAGACAATCTTCTGCTGGAGCTCAGTGCACAGCACTTGCTTCTCTTAGGCAGATGTGGCCTCTTCAGTTCACGTAAGTCCCCACCTGAGCCACTTGCCTCAGTTACTCTACCCGCTTGGGCTCTGCATTTGCTTGTGAGACTGCTGTTTCAAAGCACCCATCAATCTCTTGTCAATCTCATTGTCTATTGTACCTGGGGGCATAAGAGCGATCACTGCTCTGTAGTGCCATAGTGAGAAACTCCAGCTTGTGAAGAGAGGGAACTGGGGGCCACATTCTCTGCAACTTCTCAGTGAACAGTTGGCATTTACTGAGTACCTACTGTTAGGAAAGCAGGAGCCTAGGAGAGCCAGAGTAACAACATTTTAAGTTCTGCTCCATCTTGAGACAAGGCACATCTCTTGCCAGTCACAACCAATGGTCATAAGATGTTTACAGTTGAGGAAACAGCCTGAAGATACCTGCAAGGAAGGACACACTCCTACAACAGAGAATCCAGATATCTCAATACCAATAGCAATATGTGCTTTCAAGGTAGAAACAGTTATGCTTTGATGTACTCACACACTAAAATGTCAAGGATAGTTTTCTTTAAGTCAGTAGAATAATAAATTGTGTCATTCTGTCTGCTCACAGCTTAATCTTTACATAGACAACACCCCTATGTAAGAAAATCTTAAAACAAAGATGTTGCATTCCTCCTCTTGCTTTTCTGAGGGTGCCTACTTTGTAACAAAGTAGCTTTCAATAAGCTTTCTCACTGCACTTTATAACTTGGCTTGAATTTTTTCCTGTGTGAGATCCAAGAACCCTTTCCTGGAGTCTGGATCAAGACCCCTTTTCCAATAACACTACTGATAAGGTTTGGCTCTGTGTCTCCACCCACTGTCATCTTGAATTGTACTCCCATAATTCCCACGTGTTGTGGAAGGGACCTAGTGGGAGATAATTGAATCATGGGGGCAGGTCTTTCCCATGCTGTTCTCGTGATAGTAAATAAGTCTCACAAGATTTGATAGCTTTATAAGGCAGAGTTTTCCTGCACAAGCTCTCTCTTTGCCTGCTGCCATCAACATAAGACACGACTTGCTCCTCCTTGCCTTCCACCATGATTGTGAATTCCCCAGCCACGTGAAACTGTAAGTCCAATTAAACCTCTTTCTTCTATAAATTGCCCAGTCTCAGGTATGCCTTTATCAGCAGCGTGAACATGTACTAATACAACTACTATGCACCATGCCATGGATTAGGTGCTAGCAGAACACCTTCCATACTTTGTAAAATGAGAGAAAAAAAAGAAGAATGTCTTATGAATTTTTTTTACAACAACCAAATCTACTAATATGTGTTACAACTAGAGAGGCTTAATATTAAATATAATGGAGTAAACCCTGAAGATGAGCATGAAAGGCTTTTAGAATCCTCCATCTATTTCTCCATAGAGGCATAATGGTTTCGGTGTTCACACATTGTTATACAGACTTTTCTTTTGTTTCTTGTTCATTCAGCTTCATTATATTAAATGTTAATGTTTTAAAAATATTATGTAGAATTTTATACATAAAGCCATGGATTCTCAGACGTCACCATTGACCTAAGGAATTTTCAAGGGTAATTTTCTCCATAATCAAGTTTCGCCTTACAAGATAATTTTTATACCTGCACTTGGGTAAGATACAAGTTGACTATATTTATGAAATACTCTGAGTATTAGCATTACTTTAAAATTGTATTGTTTAGAAAGTGGACAGATCTTGTGATAGGTGAAATTTTCATCCTGAGTAGTTTGAAATAGTCCTTTAACCTTCTTTTTCCTCCAAAGTTTGTATCAGTCAATACAATTATTAGATAAATGAGGGTGTTTGTTTTATGGCTGAAACTCACAGTGTTGTTTTCTATACTTGCAACATCACTGAATTGTTTTCAGACAAATATTACAAACTACTTGCTCTCAGAAAGAACAGATCCTCATCAGCTATAGATAAACAAGGATGGCAGATGTACGAATGTGTGAAGTGACTATTTTAAAGTCTTCATACCACAAGAGCAATTTGTTGAACTATTTTGGAGTGCACTTTGAAATTAATTATCAAAGATAAAGTTTCACCTAAATTTGTAAGTTCTCCAAGGGGCACTACCCAGGTCATTTTGGATTATGTAGTGTTTAATAGCAAAGGGCTTTATGTTCTATGAGAAATATCAGCCTTTCAGTAGATTTCAACCAGGCTGTGAGGACAGCCCTGTGTCCTCACAGCAGAGTTGAGGTAATGAAGGAGCCGACTGTGGAACTGCTCTTTTTCACTTAATCCACCAATCTTTGGCTTCCTATTACTTGCAGTCAAACATGTCCTAGCTGACACATCTCAGAACCTAGTTTGCTGAACATATTTTGAAACTCACAAACTCACACAGTACCTGACACATTGTAGGAGCATGATAAAGATGTGCTGAACAAATGTATGTATGGAAAATAAATATATAAACAAACCCACCAAGGCTGTTGTAGAGGAAGAATAAAACAGATAACATTCAGACAGATTTTATGTTGATAGAAACCCTTGTAGCTCCAAGATTGTCAACACTGAAAACAAACAACATTTAAAACAAGTTCTTGTCTACTGTTCACTCTACTCCAATAATTCATTTCTGGGCAGTGGTCATATGAGAGGTTAGGGTTAAATTGGTTCTACTTCTGTGAGAACCAGAGGACAGGTTCATGTATAGCCTATGTGAACATAGCCTCAATTTATAGGGGCCTAGCATAGGGCATGCAAAGAGACCTTGGGTTTCAACTTTTGCTGTTATCATTAAATAAGATGTGTATTTAAATGAAAATGAATAAAGGTGTGTACCATACAGTTTTACATTTATGCTCTTTTGCTAGACAATATTGCCCAAGGTGATAGTAAACTTTTCACTTGAAATTTACAATTATCTTGTAAATAACACAATTATTTCGCATTGTGTTTTTCAGTGTTAAAGATGCTATTTTGTCTACCATGAACACTTAAAATGTGTCAGAGTTTTTAAACCTTGTTTTGGTATTTATTTTTAAACATGAGAAACCTCAAAATTAAAAATGTTTTGAACACTTTTAGATCTCTGAGAAGACCCTGTTTGCAATCTAAAGCATGTGAAGTTTATTTTAATCAACAACTTAGAATAGCAACTTAATTCAGCCATAAATTAACGATGCAATCTAATTCCTACCATAAGCTCTTTTTAGAGGCAGCCTCATTCCTAAATAACATGTTGACTCTCTCTTCTATCTGGTATCTAGCTTTGCCTCCAAGATAACTGAGAAATGTGCTGGTCCACGTGACGCCAGCCTGGTAGTATTATCTCCGTTCCTGCAGAATCGCCAACACTGTGTTAAGATTTCCTCTTCATTGGCAGCTTTGGTAGGATCCCAGAGACTCACAGATTCTTTGAGATGTCATTAATTCCAGTTCCTTAATTTTAGATATGAAGAAATTGAGGACAGGAGAGTAAAATGATTTGCTCAAAAATGTCAAAGGTGATAAGCGGAAGAACCAGTACTGGAAAACCATCTGCCATTTCCTTTATGTGACAACCCCTTGGGAATCACACTGTCTCTCACTCTCATCCATTGGGTATCTGTTTTAGCTCGTTCTTGTACCATTATAAAGAAACACCTGAGACTGGGCAATTTCTAAAGAAAAAGGGTTTAATTGGCTCAAGGTTCTGCCGGCTGCGCAGGAAGCATAGTGGCTTCTGCTTCTGGGGAGGCCTCAGGAAACGTACAATCATGGCTGGAATAAGAGCGAGAGAGAGAGAGTGGGGAGGGGCTACACACTTTTAAATAGCTAGATCTCATGAGAATAGCACCAAAGAGCTGATGCTAAACCATTCTTGCAGGATCCACTACCCGCCCTCCATGATCTCCCACCAGACCCACCTCCAGCACTGGGGAGTATAATTGAACCTGAGATTTGAGTGGGGACACAGAACCAAACCATAAGAGTATACTTTCTCCTCTATGCACCTTTTCTGGTTTTGACCACCCTGGGTGAGCAATGATGAGCAGAAAACATTCTGCTGCTTTGGAAGTTCTTTAAATGATCCACACATCCAAGAGTACTCTTTGCCAGCAGCACTATGCATGCATATCTTCACTGAAAACTCTGCATACCTAAGGTCTAGGTCTCATGCCCTATATTTTATGCTTTGCTTCCTTTAACTTTATTTCATAATCTACTATAAACCACCAAATAAACAAAGGATAAACTTCTTTTCATCTTGTGAAACAATCCTTCATATGCTAACATTGCTGACATTAATCAAATTTAGTGGTTTAAAGTTCTGATAAGCTTACAACATATAGCTTCTGTAATTAAGGATATTTCCCCATCAGGCACCAGTGGAATTATTCTGTGGTGATTAGTCATAGGCTGTAATGATTTACATTGTATGCTCAGTGGTTAGGATTTTTTAAATTGTTTAAATCTGAAAGCTATAATAAGTTTTTCAGTGTTTTTTTCTTTTCTTTCTTTTTTTTTTTTTTTTTACAATGTTGCATTTGTAGATGGAAATGCATCAAAAAGTTCTTTCTTTTATATTTCTTAGCCTGTCAGTGGAAGATTTTGCATATGGTCCTAGTTACCATAGGGAAGGAGACATTCCATGAGGTCTTGGATGTTGCATATGTTACAGACCCAGATGGGCTGCAGATGACATTTAAAATGAAGGTTATCAAAAAAGAAAAGGCATCCACCTCTTATAATTTTTGCAGGTGTTCTTTGATGGTGTTAGACCTTTATCTCTTTGTATTAGAACTTAAATGCTGACTTGTTGCTTCTCATTCTGGGGATAATTTATGGTGAATATCAAAACTAAAACACTGTATTTTATACCATTTTCTTGAGATGTAAAACATAAATGATTTTTCCATAATCAAAACAAAATAAAATAAAATGAAGGTTATCTTTGGGTAGCTTTATACTAAGATATACCAAATACAATTTAGTTAGATGATGATGTTTCAGGGATTATTTTTCTAAATTTTTATGTGGTTATGGAAGTAGTTGAGACATCTCCAGGTTGATAAGCAATTGCAAAAATTCAAATCCATTTTTAATTTAAGGGTTTAAGTCCTAATTGCTCATTTTCATTTTAAAGGAGGCAAAAGTGCTCATCTAGTTAACATATGAAAGCAATGAAGTACAATGTACCACTGGCATTGTTGGAACTTTTTTCATAACTTGTCTCAGCCACCATTTTAAAAAACAGTTATTAAATACTATGTTAGAATAGTTCTAGTATTATCCTATAATTTACCTGCTATTTCATAAATAATATTCTGTCTCATATTGTTTTAAAGATAAAAAATTACAATGTTAAATATTCCTTAGGAAATGTGGGAGTTCAAAAAGAATGTAGAAGACATAATATATAACTTTAAATAGAGTAGAAATACCCAGAGTTAAAATGCTTAGAAATACAAGTAAACAGAAATTTAAAAGATAGGCATAAGCACATATTGTGATGATCAGGTAAGTGCACTAAGCAGAGTCGGGTGGGCAATTCAAAGAGAGTAAGTTGCTAATAGTCACTGAAGCAACTGAATCAAGATGCTTAAACTAGAATGATTTTATGATTGAGAAAGATTTTTAATACATACATTTAAGGTTTGGAGGAGAAGAGGAAAAAAATTTCTCCACTCTTGGAGAAATTATATAATTGGAGGGTTAATATAACCTACAAAGAACAGGAATTGGGGAAGTATTAAAATCTTCCTTAGTGAAGGTCTTAAATTTGAGGAGGCCACAAATACTGGGTGTTACTTGGTGCCAAACTTGTACAGAAAGGCAGGCGTAAGTTCCATTAAAAATATTGGTATTAGCCTGGAATTGTATTCTTCATTTAGTTATTTAAGTGCCACATTTCCAACATTTACGGAAGTTGTTGCTAGGTGTTCATAATTAATCCTAAATGGTGAGCCAATTTTGTAGAAGAGGAACAATGTAAGCCTAGGTCTTATTTCAAGTATAGTGTGTGTGAGGTTAATTTTATATGTCAATTTAGCTAAGCTACGGTATCCTGTTGTTTGATCAAACACCAAGCTAGATGTTATCATAAAGGAATGCTGTTGCTGTGATTACTATTTAAATCAGTAGACTTTGAGTAAAGCAGATTACTCTCCATAATACTGAAAGGCCTCATCTTATCAGCTGAAGGCCTTAGGAGAAGAAATACTGAGATTCCCTGAGGAAGAAGAAATTCTGCCTCCAAACTGTCCTCACACTCAAGACTGCAACCTCAACTCTTCCCTGGGTCTGCTGTCTGCTCACATGTCCTGCAGAATTTAATCTTGAGCCATTTCTTTAAAACAAGTCTCTCTAGCTGTCTCTCTCTCTCTTTCTTTTTTCTTTCAATACATCTATTGATTCTGTTTCCTGAAGAACTCTGAACAATATAACATATGAACATTAGCTATTACTCATAGTGATTGGTTTTTCCTCAAGTGTGCACTAAGATCTTATCTTTCACTGGTTATATATACTACCTCTATTCAAGAAACATTGTAAAAACTGCAAAAATATAGTCAGCTTTAAATGTATATATCTCTTAGTTATAGATTTATATTTATTTGTATCATGCTAAATAAAAAACATTCATGACATTTAAAAAATATGATATACTGCCTATGTTTTTGCTACATTTAAACTTAATTCACATATATTAGAACTATTTTGAATTCACATTTTATTTAATTGTTTATGAAACTATATTTTCCATTTTCCCTTCCTTCCTTCCCACCCTTACTTCCCTTTCTTTCTTCCTCCTTGTCTCTCTTTCTTTTGTCAGCTCTGTAGTTTTGAGGTTTGTTTATAATCTTTCAATATGTGAACAATTTCATTTGCCATTAATAGAAAATAACACAATTTTATCACACACTTAATTCTCTGATTTTATACCTTATTTAAGAAATAATTTAGTGAAAAGTGTAGAAATATAATCAAGTTTCAGAAATTTTATTCTATTAATACAGAAGTCTTCTGATTTGTAGTCTCATCCTTTATTCTCAAAATTAACATTATTGTTTTTCCTTTTTCTGCTCACCTCCCTCCTCCCACCCTCCACCCTCAAATAGTCCCCATCATCCGATGTTTCCTTCTTTGTGTCATAAGTTCTCATCATTTAGCTCACATTTATAAGTGAGAGCACATGATATTTGGTTTTCTGTTCCTGTGTTAGTTTGCTAAGGATTATATCTTCCAGCACCATCCATATTCCTGCAAAAGACATAATCTTGCTCTTTTTTATGGCTGCATAGTGTTCCATGGTATATATGTATTACATATTCTTTATCCAGTATGTCACTGATGAGCATTTAGGTTGATCCCATGTCTTTGCTATTGTGAGTAGTGCTGCAGTGAACATTGGCATGCATGTGTCTTTATGGTAGAATGAGTTATATTCCTCTGGGTATATACTTGGTCATGTGATTGCTGGATCAAATGATAGTTCTGCTTTTAGTTCTTTGAGGAGTTGCTATACTGCTTTCCACAATGGTTGAACTAATTTACACTCCCACCAACAGTGTATAAGTGTCCCCTTTTCTCCCCAACCTTACGGGCAGCTTTTTTTTTTTTTTTTTTTTGACTTTTTAATAATAGCTATTCTGACTTGTATGAGAAAGTATCTTATTGCAGTTTTGATTTGTATTTCTCTAATAATCAGTGATATTGAGCTTTTTTTCATATGCTTTTTGACTACATATATGCATTCTTTTGAAAAGTATCCATTCATATCCTTTGCTGACTTTTTAATTGGGTTGTTGGATTCACAGCTGAATTCTACCAGATGTATAAAGAAGAGCTGGTACCATTTCTACAGAAGCTATTACAAAAAATTAAAAAGGGAGAGAGAGATCCAAGATGGCCACATAGCAGCAGCTCAGGATTGTAGCTCCCAGTGAAAGCGCAGAGAGCGAGTGGATGCCGAAATTGCAGACAAATTTTTGATGCCCACAGACTGGGAGATTCCCGGAGAAGGAGCAACACGGGTCGCCAGCGCAATTCTTTTGGCCGTCGCGGCGCTTCTCAGTGCGGTGTGTACGGGACTGGTTGCCCTTTTAGTCGGGCTCGGCCGGTCCCATCCCCACAAGGAGAACAGCAATTGGAAGCGCTGAGTT
>CAUYQU010053689.1:0-24322 GCA_963574635.1 Cheracebus regulus | reverse complement strand
CTAATTTACACTCCCACCAACAGTGTAAAAGTGTTCCTATTTCTCCACATCCTCTCCAGCATCTGTTGTCTCCAGATTTTTTAATGATCACCATTCTAACTGGCATGAGATGGTATCTCAATGTGGTTTTGATTTGCATTTCTCTAATGAGCTGTGATGATGAGCATTTTTTCATGTTTGTTGGCTGCATAAATGTCTTCTTTTGAAAAGTGTCTGTTCATATCCTTCACTCACTTTTGAATGGGCTTGTTTTTTTCTTGTAAATCGCTTTACTTCTTTGTAGATTCTGGACACTAGCCCTTTGTCTGATAGACAGATTGCAAATATTTTTCCCATTCTGTTGGTTACTGGTTCACTCTAATGATTGTTTCTTTTGCTGTGCAGATATTCTTAAGTTTAGTTAGGTCCCATTGTCTATTGTGGCTTTTGTTGCCAACTCTTTTGGTGTTTTAGTCATGAAGTCCTTGCCTGTGCCTATGTCCTGAATGGTTTTGCCTAGGTTTTCTTCTAGGGTTTTTATAGTGTTAGTTCTTATGTTTAAATCTTTAATCCATCTGGAGTTAATTTTTGTATAAGGTGTAAGGAAGGGGTCCAGTTTCAGCTTCCTGCATATGGCTAGCCAGTTTTCCCAACACCATTTATTAAACAGGGACTCCTTTCTCCATTGCTTTTTTTGTCCAGTTTGCCAGAGATCAGATGGTTGTAGATGTGTGGCATTGCTTCTGAGGCCTCTGTTCTGTTCCATTGGTCTATATTTCTGTTTTAGTACCAGTACCATGCTGTTTTGATTACTGTAGCCTTACAGTATAGTTTGAAGTCAGGTAATGTGATGCCTCCAGCTTTGTTCTTTTTGTTTAGGATTATCTTGGCTATGGGGGTTCTCTTTTGGTTCCATATGAAGTTTAAAGTGTTTTTTTCCAGTTCTGTGAAGAAGGTCAATGGTAGCTTAATGGGGATAGCATTGAACCTATAAATCACTCTGGGCAGTATGGCCATTTTCACAATATTGATTCTTCCTAACCATGGACATGGAATGGTTTTTCATCTGTTTGTGCCCTCTATTATTTCCTTGATCAGTGGTTTGTAGTTCTCCTTGAAGAGATCTTTTACCTCCTTTGTTAGCTGTATTCCTAGATATTTTATTCTCTTTGTAGCAGTTGTAAATGGGAGGTCGCTCATGATTTGGCTCTCTGCCTATTATTGGCGTATAGGAATGCTTGTGATTTCTGCACATAGGTTTTGTATCCTGAGACTTTGCCGAAGTTGTTTATCAGCTTAAGGAGGTTTTGGGCTGAGACAATGGGGTCTTCTAAATATACGATCATGTCATCTGCAAATAAGGACAATTTGACTTCTTCTTTTACTAAATGAATGCCCTTTATTTCTTTTTCTTGCCTAATTGCTCTGGCTAGAACTTCCAATACTATATTGAATAGGAGTGGCGAGAGAGGGCATCCTTGTCTAGTGCCAGTTTTTTAAGGGGATGCTTCTAATTTTTGCCCATTCAGTAGGATATTGGCTGTGGAAATCATAACAGTCTCTCAGACCACAGTGCAATCAAATTAGAACTCAGAATTAAGAAAAGCACTCAAAACTACACAATCACATGGAAAGTGAACTGCGTGCTCCTGAATGACAAAAAGATAAACAATGAAATGAAGGCAGAAATAAAAATGTTCTTTGAAACCAACAAGAATGAAGACACAACGTACCAGATCCTATGGGACACATTTAAAGCAGTGTCTAGAGGAAAATTTATAGCAGTAAATGCCCACATGAGAGACAAGGAAAGATCTAAAATCGACACCCTATTGTCAAAATTGAAAGAGCTAAAGGAGCAAGATCAAAAAACACTCAAAAGCTAACAGAAGACAAGAAATAACTAAGATCAGAGCAGAACTGAAGGAGATAGAGACACAAAAAACCCTTCAAAAAAAATCAATAAATCCACGAGCTAGTTTTTTGAAAAGATCAACAAAATAGACTGCTAGCTAGATTAATAAAAAAGAAAAGAGAAGAATCGAATATATGCAATAAAAAAACGATAAAGGAGAGATCACCACCTATTCCTTGGAAATACAAACCACTATCAGAGATTACTACAAACAGCTCTATGCACATAAACCAGTAAACCTGGACAAAATGGATAAATTCCTGGACACTTGCACACTCCCAAGACTAAGCCAAGAAGAAGTTGAAACCCTAAATAAACCAATAACAAGATCTGAAGTTGAGGAAGCAATTAATAGCTTACCAACCAAAGAAAGTCCAGGTCCAGATGATTTCACAGCTGAATTCTACCAGACATACAAAGAGGAGCTGGTACCATTCCTTCTGAAACTATTCCAAACAATCCAAAAAGAGGGAATCCTCCCTAACTCTTTCTATGAGACCAACATCAACCTGATACCAAAATCTGGCAGAGACACAACTAAAAAAGAATACCACAGGCCAATCTCCATGATGAACATCGATGCAAAAATCTTCAATAAAATATTGGCAAACTGAATCTAACAGCACATCAAAAAGCTTATCCATCATAATCAAGTAGGCTTCATACCGGGGATGCAAGGCTGGTTCAACATATGCAAGTCTATAAACGTAATTCACCACATAAACAGAACCAAAGACAAAAACCACATGATTATCTCAATAGATGCAGAGAAGGCCTTCGACAAAATTCAACAGCGCTTTATGCTAAAAACTCAGTCAACTAGGTATCGATGGAACGTATCTCAAAACAATGAAAGCTATTTGGTCTGGGATTGCATTCATCTCTTTCATTGACTGATATGGAAACTGAGGCAAGAGGACCCAGCAGCTCGCCCAAGGTTATTCAGCAAGATGGGGCATCCTAGGAAGTAGATTCTACAAATCTTTACTCAGGGGCAACCACCCCTCCTTCCTCCTCTTCCTCCTTCATCAACACCATCTCTTTACTAACCAACCTCTAGACCAGGCTCTGTGCTCAGCCTGTAGACCTCACCAAATCCCTACAGGAATTCCCATTAAGCAGACACTTGAACTAGCCCCATTTTACAGATGAAAAGACAGAGGCTCTTTGAAGGCAAGTGGCTTCAAGCCAGACCTGGATCCCTTTTAGTGACTTCTCAAGCAGGCTGAGTCTTTTAACCACCCCCACACCACAACACTCACCCCCGCCCTTTGTGCTGGGATAATCACGCCTGGCCATGACTGAGCTCTTATGACGGCCAATGCACTGTTTAGACACCTACTGAATCCTCATGAAAACATCCCAAAGCAGGCACGACTATTATCCCTGTTTTACAGAGGAGGAAACTGAGGCTCAGAGAAACCAAGTCCCTTCTTAGCCCACCCAGCAAGTGTGGAGCCAGATTCGACCTTGGAGCCTGTCCATGGACCCCAGCACTGTGCTGTGTCCATAGGGTCTCTGCAGGGAGCCACGGACAACATAAGCTCCCTTTGGAACTCTGTGCACAGCCCTGATTGCTAGGGTCCTGCACATGACAACATCAGCCTCCACCTGGGGAAGTGACCAGCGGGCTGAACTTCACATTCCCACCTTCACCTCTAAAGAGACAACATTGATTCATTCCCCATGACCCCAGCAGGCATTAGCTGAGCACCTGCTAGGAACACAGGAACACAGAGAAAAGCAACAGCCAGGAAGACAAATTTCTGGAAGGATGCCAGAGAAGTAGGAGGGTGCACCCGTGAGAAATGGGTGATGATCCCCTAGTGGCGTGTCCGTCTGTCTGTCTGTCATCCGCAGAGGCTAAGCCATTCCCCAACCCCACCACCACCCAGCACAGCCCATGCTCTGGGACAGGAAGCTCCACTGGCCGGCAAGACCCATCCCTCCACAGCCCCGCTTCAGCAGAGCCATGAGCGCAGGTCTTCTCATCTCCAGCAGCTCTGCATGCGGTACCTGCGGCCTTCTGGGTTGGAATCAATTTTCTCCACCTCCATCCGCCCGTGGACAGCGCCCTCAGCTTCCTGCTGTCCTGAATATTTCAGCTTTGAGGGCCATGCCTGGTGGGGGAGTGATCTGACTGCCACCCCAGCCTGCTCCTGCCGTCCCAGTGTGAATCTGTGTTGCAGCGCTCTGGCCTCAGTTATTAATAACCATAGTAAAAGTCTTTATTTCAAAGCACTCAGTAAGGGTCAAGTCCATATTCCATATTTTGTCCTCACAGCCACCTTGGAGGCAGGAACCCTAAGTATCCCATTTGCACAGAAGAAGGGACTGAAGTTCAGAGAGTAACTTCAGTTACTGGGCGGCCAGGTTTCAGCCCAGGTCTGCATGGCTCCAAAGCCCCTACCCCAGTGGGAGGCAGAGCAGGTACACCATGGACAGGGGCTTTCCTGAGGTCCTGGTCACATGGACGTCCTGTCCCAGGACGATGCCTGAAGATTCTCAGGCCCAGAGGCAAGGAGCTGTCTTTTACAATGCCTTTCTAGGGGGAGGTGTATGGTCTTGGTCAAGTGGCTTCACCTTTCTGAGACTCAGTTGCATCGCCAGTGCCAAGGAGGGTGGTAACACCTCCCTTCCAGGTGCGTCTTCCTGACTGCAATCTTCAGTCATCTCTGAACCCCTCACAGAATCCACATAAGACAGAGAGGCTGTGGAAGCCGGGACAGACCCAGTGGAGACGATGGGTCCACCTGAGCCACCGCTCCCTCTCCGTGACAGCCCAGTGATCCCTTCTGCCTCACTCCAAGGCCTTCGCAGTTTTCAGTAGGACAAAGAAAAACTGTGCTTTGAGTTCAGGCACAGGAAAAAAAAGTTCATTTGCACGGGGTGTCACAAGGACTCCTGGCCATGTGTCCCAATACCTGCATCCCAAGGGCAGGAGCAGAGCTGTAAGTCCTGAGTTCAGAGCCCCACACCATGCTGGGGAGTACGGGGAGCTGGGGCCTCTTCTCAGGAACCTCACAGGCCATTGCCATCACAGCTGTGTTTATCAGACATCTTCCACGTGTTCATACCCCCTCGTTTAACCTCACAGCAACCTCAAGGGTAGGTGTGATCATTTCCATTGTATAGATGAAAAAACTGAGTCTTGGTGGCAGTGAACCAAGGAAAGCAATAGCCCAGCTGGGACTGGAACCCAGATTTCTTTATTCCAGGGTCACTGCTCTTCCCTGCAGCTCCATACCCTGACCAGCCCGAGACAACCACCACGTCCTGACCAGCTCCTTCCGCAATCCCTATGGGGGAGCAAATACCCATCACTTCAGTGCAGCAGGAAGAGGACCAATTTTAGAGACCCATGGAGCTTGGTTCTGAAAGAAAACACCAGAAGCACAAGCACCAAAAGAAAAACACAGGTGCACTGGACTTCCACCAAAATTTAAAACTTTTGTGCTGCAAACAAGACCGTTCAATAAAAAGACCATCCACAGAACAGGAGAAAAGATTCCTGATTCTTATATTGAATAATGGATTTGCATCCAGAATATATAAAGAACGCTTACAACTCAACAATGAAAAGACAACCTAATTTTTTTCTTTTTTTTTGAGATGGAGTCTCGCTCTGTCACCCAGGCTGAGTGCAATGACAGTCTCAGCTCACTGCAATCTCCGCTTCACAGGCTCAAGTGATTCTCCTGCCTCAGCCTCCCAAGTAGCTGGGATTACAGGCATGTGCCACCATGCCCAGCTAATTTTTGTATTCTTAGTAGACACAAGGTTTCACCATGTTGCCCAGGCTGGTCTTGAACTCCATACCTCAGGTGATCCACCCGCCTCAGCCTCCCACAGTGCTGGGATTACAGGTGTGAGCCACTGTGCTTGGCCAAACAACCCAATTTTTGTTAATGAGCAAAGAATATGAATAGACATTTCTCTCCAAAGAAGATATACGAATAGTCAATAAGCAAATGAAAAGATGTCTGACATCCATCGTCATCAGAGAAGTGCAATTCAAAACCACGATGAGATAGACTTCCTACCCTCTACGGTGGCTACAATCAAAAAGGCAGATAGTAACAACTGTTGGCAAGGATGCAGAGAAACCCAAATCCTCATACACTGCTTGTGGGAATGTAAAATGGTACAGCCACTCTGAAAACAGTCTGGCAGATTCTTGAGCAGTCAAACATAATGTTACTGTATGATACAGCAATTTCACTGCAAGAGAATTGAAAATATGTGCCCACATAAAACCTTTCCACAGCGTTATTCATAATGGTCAAAAAGTGGAAACAATGTGCAAATGAATCGATAAAATGTGGTATATCCATGCAATGGAATATTATTCTGCAATAAAAAGGAATGCAGTACTAATGCACATTGCAACATGACTGAACCTTGAAATTATACTAAGTGAAATAAGCCAGGCACCAAAGGCCACATGCAACAGGATTCCATTTATGTGAGATGTCTAGGAGCTACACAGATAGAGAGTCGATTAATGACTGCCAAGGGCTGGAGGGATTGCTACCAGGTAGACTTCTCTGGGATAATTTACTAAAATGCTGTAACATTGAATTGTGGTGATAGTTGCAGAACTATGTGAATATACAAAAACAAATGAAATGTACACTTCACATGTGTGAATTCTATGATATGAGAATCACAGTCTCAACAAAGCTGTAAGAAAAAAAATCCAGCTCTGGCAAACCCCAGAGCTGTGTGATCTTAGAGTAAAGGTTTCCCAGCTCCAAGCCTCCGTTTCCTCCTCTGCAGGATGGGCTAATAAGGAGCCGCACCGTGTTGCATGAAAATCAAGGAAACAGCACGGCTGGGGCCCTGCACGCCGTCAACCTCACACCGCACGAGGCTCCTTCCGCAGAGGGGAAGGGAGTGGGGGCTGCCCGAGTAGGGCGCACGGCCAAGGCTGTGGCTGGCCCTGGACGGTTAGACCGACTGGACGGAGGAGGAGGCTCAACGCCCATGACGTGATGTAGATGGATGGCTTCGGCCATTCGTCAGGCTGGGAGCGGGTGGCCGGGGAGGAGCCCGTGAGGGAGCCCATTACCGTACACGTGTTAACAGCGCATCCTTTGTATCGACAGCCGCGCGGGCGCGGGCCAGGGCCGCTCCCCGCATTGTCTGCGCGCCGCGGCCGCGCGGTGATGAATGGGCCGCGCGCGCCCGGCCGCCTCCGCCGCCTCCGGGAACCGCGGGCCCGGGGCGACACCTCGTGGCTATTTACAGAACTGCGGGCTACCCGGAGGGCACAGAGGGCGCAGGTGGGCCCCCCCGCGACTTGCCTTTAGTGCAAAGCTCAAGATATTTTATGCAGAACACTTAGCACAGAGCCTGGTGCGTCCAGATCATAATTACAACCACCTTTATTTTCAAGAAAAAAAAAAGGCAAAATGAGTTTCAGAAACGGGGTGGGGGCCAGGCGCGGTGGCTCTCGCCTGTAACCCAACAATTTGGAAGGCCAAGGCAGGCGATCACCTGAGGTCAGAGGTTCGAGACCAGCCTGTCCAACATGGTGAAATCTCGTGTCTACTGTAATACAAAAATTAGCTGGGTGTGGTGGCGGGCGTCTGTAATCTCAGCTACTCGGGAGGCTGAGGGAGGAGAATCACTTGAACCCAGGAGGCGGAGGTTCCGGTGAGCTGAGATTGTGCCACTGCACTCTAGTCTGAGCAACAAAGCCAGACTCCATCTTGAAAAAAAAAAAAGTAAGAAAAGGAAAAAGAAAACAAACAAGGTGAGGTTTCCAAAATCTTGTTAACAAATAATTTTTTAGTATATCAAAGTTCTCTAGGGGATAGATTCACCCTTTTTTAAAAAAATCACTCATTGTTCATCTGAAATTCCCTTTTAACTGGGAATGCGGTGGTATTGTGTTTGTGTTTGCAAACCTGGCAACCTGATAACTGGATGACTTTGGACACAGCAGTTCACCTCTCTGCTTCCATAAAATAAGAAGCAAGACTCTATCCCTACACATTTATAACAATAATTACAGGACTGTTTGTGCAGATTAAATGAGAGGATACAGGTAATGAATTTAAAGAGGATCAAGGTCACAGCCAATCAGGGTTAAAATTGTCGTGTCCCTGATCACACCCATTTGCAGAGTTTAGGGAAGGAGTCCAACAGCCACTGAGTTGAATGTGACTCCAGCCCTTTGCACATTCTGTGTCCTGCGCCTAGATGACACTCCCCTCTCTAATGACTCCTGGAGGTTCTCTCTGACGCTCTCCTTCCCAAATCGTAATCCCAACACGCATTTCCTTGGAGTTTTCATCTATTTCATCTCAGACCCCTGCCTCCCACCTGTCTTCTACCTGCAGGGACAGGCAGTGTCTTACTCCTCCTTACCTGGCTGGGCACATACTAGACATTCAACTAACATTTGTGGAATGGGTGGATATAGGCATGGCGTAAATCTCAGAGATGAATGCCTTGTAGCATGTGGCAATACCAGAATGTAAGGTCGTGAGGGTGGGGGGCTCAGCCCTGTTTCCCTGCTGTAGCCCCAGCATCTAGTAAGCACCTAACAAGACTGGTGTAATTTAATGCAAATTGCTAACCTGACTGGACTCTGTGTCTGATGCATTGTGCCGAACATTTCATTTTTTTAAAAACTCTTTTATTTCCATGGGTTACTGGGGAACAGGTGGTGTTATGGCTACATGAGCGAGTTCTTTCATGGTGATCTGTGAGATTTTGGTGCACCCATCACCCAAACAGTATACACTGCACCCCATTTGTAGTCTTTTATCTGTCGCCTCCCTCTCACCGTTTTCCACTGAGTCCCCAAAGTCCATTATGTCATTCTTACGCTTTGCATCCTTATAGCTTAGCTCCCATTTATGAGAGAGAACATACAATGTCATGCCAAATACTTTAAATATTTTCTCAACTATCAACTTTTCACAATGACCCAGGGAAGTGGTTACTATTATTGTGCCCATTGTACAGATAAGGAAGCTAAGGCACAGCAAGCTGGAGCCCTTTGTCCCAGATGATGTAGATGTACACAGAGGAATCGCACCTGAACCTCAGCAGCCGGATCCCGTGTCCACCCTGAAGCCTGAAGTCCACTCAGGGACTTCACAGTGGGACAGACCTTGACATGAACACCATTTCCCAGCTTCCCCAGTGAATGACTGCCGCAAATCTCTTCTCTCTGAGTTCCGATTCCCTCCATTCATAAAGTGAAGAGAATGAAATTACCAACCACACAAGATGGTGGTAAACAACAGAAACCGTTCATGGAAAATGCACACACCAGGTGCTAAATAACTGAGGGTCTTCCTGGTGATCACCGAAGCCCTGGGAAAGCGGCCTCTTAAGGCCACCCACTTGCAAAACAGCACTTTGTGGTTGCTAATTCCTCATAGAAACAAAAAAATCACTGGAGAGATTTCCATTAGGATTTTCTCCAGCAATCAATGCCCCTGTCAGGCTGCAGGGCTGGGGAGTGCCCCTAAGGCACCTGGAGTTCCAGTCCACAGATGGAGGCTGGGGGCAAAGGAGGTAGGAGTAAGGCAGGGATGTCTTCAGGGCCCCAGCCAAGTCCCTGCCCCACCTCCACGCAAAGGACAGAGGAGGTGGGTTGAAATGGGGGCCACTCTGGGGGCTTGAGGCACAGTGGGGTGACATCCCATCTGAATCAGGATTCCTTGTGCCCCGATCCTGCCCCACCAGCAGCCAATTTCTGTCCATTTGCTCTTCCTACCAAAGATTTCACTGGTTTCTTACTTACTTCTTCTTCTTCTTTTTTTTTTTTTTGAGATAGAGTCTGGCTCTGTCGCCCAGGCTGGAGTGCAGTGGTGTGATCTCGGCTCACTGCAATCTCTGCCTCCCGGGTTCAAGCGATTCTCCTGCCTCAGCCTCCCGAATAGCTGGGAATACAGCCGTGTGCCACCACGCCCAACTAATTTTTATATTTTTAGTAGAGACAGGGTTTCGCCATGTTGGCCAGGCTGGTCTCGAACTCCTGACCTGAGGTGATCCACCCACCTCAGCCTCCCAAAGTGCTGGAATTACAGGTGTGACTCCCGACCCACCTCATTCATTCTTTATTCACGCATTTATTAAATAAATTTCTGTTGGGTATCTGCTATGTGCCAGCACCATCCATTCTTGGCACTAAGGATTCAGTGATAAACAGATTTGGGTTTTGCCTTTCATGCGGCTCACAGACTAAGGTAGGGACAGGCAGGGGGTTATGGAACAGACATTAAATTTATAAAAATTCAATCAGAGTGACAGGAAAGCTGAGGGGGCTGTGAGCATTCAGGAGATCAAGGAAGTCTTACTGGAGGAGATGACATTTAGGTGGAGATTAGAAGAATGAGTTGGGGGGTAAGTCATCTAGGGGAGTGGGGCAGAATGTTCCAGAGAGAAGGGATTGGTAGGCAAAGGTCCTAGAGTGGGACTGAGGGCCTTCGGGGGATGAAGTGAGCGTGCACCAGCACAGGGAGAGATGAGGCTGCTGAGGGAAGCAGGGCCAAAGTGGGTCTTGAAGGCCTTGGTGAGGATTTACAGCGTTTGCAAGGGTACTGGGGAGCCACTGAGGGTTTTATGCAGGTAGAGTGGCATTATCAGATTTTCCACAGCATTAAATACAAACTCTTCTCCCATCTGCCCCCTCCCAGCTAGTATGGCTCCTCTCAAGCCCTCCACTCCCCTTACCCAGACTCCTCCTGAATCCCCAGTGTTATGCTCTCTAACCTGCCTACATCTTCCGCTTGGATCTGCACACCTTGGGTTGCAGCAGCGCACAATGAAACAAGCCCCAGGTTCGGCCCAAACAGACCCGGCTTCAAACCTGGCCTCTTTGGCCTCTGGACCACCTGGATTAGGTCCCTGACCTCTCTGAGCCCCAGTTTGCTCATCTGTAAAATGGAGATAATCACTGCCCACCTCATCAAGTTACCATAGAGGTTAAATGAACAGTGTCTTGAAAGGACCTGGCTCTGACAACTACTGTTGTCTTTCTTCTGTTCCAGAAGTATGCCACCTCCCCCAGGAAGCCCCCACCCCTCACTCCTCCAGCCCTCTGACCACCAGAAGCACTTCCTGTTTGCCCCTGCCCCCAGGTGACAGCTATAGAACACAGTTGGGTGTTGAGAGGTACATCCCTTCCAGCAATCAGAAACCATTCGGAGACAGAGCCCAAGGGGTCTTTCCAGGCAAATCCTCAGAGTCTATCTGTCCAGAGACAGGACAGCTCCTCAAGGCAAGAGAGAGATGGACAGACAGACAAAGGGCTCTGGGGAGCTAAGCAAGGTCCCAGTGAATGTCAAGACTCGATGTGCTCATTTTCTGGGGCAGATCAGGATCTGGAAAAGCTGAACCTCTTAGGCCAGACTGATAAGCAGGCTGCCAGCTTACAGCAGGGAGCACGATCCTCCGATGTGCACATCCCCCAGATGGTGGCTGAAGGGCTCAGGCCTCAGTGAGTGATGGGTGGGGCACCTCAGGGAGGAGAGAGACTGCACCTGGCCCCATCCCAGCAAAAGGGTCCCACATGTCCACCATTCCTGCTCTCAGGAAGCCAGGGTTCCCACCCCTACCCTAGCAGTCTCCCACTAATGCCTCAGATGCCCACATTGCTATGTCTCAGCAGCCCTGGGCAGCCAGGAAGAGAGGCTGGCTTTTGGGCTTCCATGACACAGGGTGTGGGCAGGATAAGTCCTGGGGCTCTAGGGGGGCCTGGAGCACAGAATGCAGCGGGATGGGCAACACAGTGTCCCCCATGCTGGTGAGCTCTCCCAGGTCTCTTCCTCAAGCACACCTCAGACTCCCCACCTGTCTCTGAGCATCAGTCTCATCTGCATAATCATGACCCATAATATTCTGAATTAATAATTCCAGTAAAGTTGACACCCTCACCTCCACCACCAAAGTCAAGAGTCTGGCAGGAACATCAGTAACAATAGCTACCAGCAGCACCCACTTAGCTCCTGGCAAGTTCCATAGAAATTCCACAATCTTTTTGGGTAAAGAGACTGACTACGGTGGGGGAGTCACTTGCCTACGCCCAGGCTACCAGTAAGAAAAGACCAAATGAATAATGGCCCCCAGGAAGTTAACACTGACTGGGGGATATTATTTTACCACTATTCATTTACCTGAAATGCTCAGCTAATGCTCATACTCGCCTTGGGGATTATCATCCCCATTTTATACAAGAGGAAATTCAGATTCAGAGAGGGAAAGTAACTTCTCAAGGTCACACAGCAAGTTAGAAGAAAGGCTGGGACTCAAGCCCAGTTCTCCGGATGTTAAGACTGCTGGTAGAATTTCTAGATGAGGTGAGAAGGAGACACAGGATGTCCCACCCAGACCAGCCTCCATCCTATACCACGAAGACACCTTCCTTCCCTCTGCCCAGGAGTCGAGTCATTCCTCCCTTCTCTTCAGCTGCTCTGTGTGGATTTCTCCCCCAGCTCCTCCCTGCTCCTCCCACCTCCCCCAGCAGCCACCCCTCTTCCTAGAGCTGCCTCCCTCCCCCTCTCTCTCCCACTCTCCAGCACAAAGAGTTGTCAAGGTAACCACGTTGCCGCCGAGGACTCTCTTTGTCTGGGGCCCTGGAAGGAAATGCAGAAGCCAAGTCGCTGCTCACTGACCCCAGATGACCTCCACAGGGAAGGACAGCCCTGGACCATCTCTTCAAGGCCCGCTTGCCCCACCCCACCTATTTCAGCCAACTGCACTCTGGTGGCAGCTCCAGGTTGCAACCCTCCAGCTCCCAAGATGCGAGAGGCTGAGTGAGGACCTAGAGGAAGTGTCTTGGGGAATAACTTCCTGGAGATACACTGCTAGAAACACTCAGGGAGAGGAAACAGCAAAGAGCGAGCACACTATGTGCTTGGTCCTGGGATAGACACTGCGGATGGTATAAAGAATAGCATCCACTATTGTGCCTGACACTGCAAAGCTCCTTGGGTGACACTGAGCATAGCACCTACTGAGTGCTTAAGCCTTTGCTAGACACTGAAGGGGTACTGGGCACAGCCCCCACTTTGTGCTTCCCTCCGTGCTAAGATGATGGAGAGGTGCTGGCCATGAGAGGAGTTTGAGAAGGAATCTTGGAGAGGCAGGTGTTTGAGTCGAGTCTTGAAAATCCCGGTTGGATACACAATGAATAGGGTTGAAGACACTGGATGGGGGAAAATCAATATTCTCAGAGCTAAGTACTAACTATGTACCAGGCATGTCCCTTGACTTCAACAGCAAAGTTGAGATGTAAAATCAGACTCATCTGATTCCATGTTCCCTTCCCTGCTGTCGTGATAACTGATGACGTTCCAGGTGGTACAGTCTCCATCAGCCTGAGTTCGTGGGTGAGGAGGATGTGGAGCAGAGTCTTCACCAGTTTGGTTGGTGGAGACTTGGTTTTTGCCGGAGGCCTATGCCATGTACACAGAGCACAAGCAGGAAGTCAACCTCAGCTGCTCTGTGCTGTTAAAATCTGAGCCAGGCTGGGCACGGTGGCTCCTGCCTGTAATCCCAGAACTTTGGGAGGCTGAGATGGGTGGATCATCCGAGGTCAGGAGTTTGAGACCAGCCTGGCCAACATGGTGAAACCCCATCTCTACTAAAAATGTAAAAAAATAGCCAGGCTTGTTGGTGGGCTCCTGTAATCCCAGTTACTCGGGGGGCTGAGGCAGGAGAATTGCTTGAACAGAGGCAGAAGTTGCAGTGCACTCCAGCTTGGCCAGAGAGTGAGACATCGTCTCAAAACAAAACAAAAAAACCTGAACCACTAGATTCCTTAAAGAACTAAAAGGAAAGCTACTAGTTGATCCGGCAATCCTACTACTGGGTATCTACCAGAGGAAAAATAGTCATTATACAAAAAAGATACTTGCACACACGTGTTTATAGCAGCACAGTTTGCAAGGGCAAAAATGTAGAACCAGCCCAAATGATCATCAATCAACAAGTGGATTTAAAAAAATGTGATATATAGATGTATATTTACCATGGAATACTACTCAGCCATAAAGAGGAATGAAATCAAGACATTTACAGCAACCTGGATGGAATTGGAGACCGCTATTCTAAGTGAAGTAACTCAGGAATAGAAAAACCAAACATCGTACGTTCTCATTCATAAGTGATAGCTTAGCTGTGAGGATGCACAGGCATAAAAATGATACAATGAACTTTGGAGACCCAGGGGAAAGGGTGGGAGGGAGTGAGAAATAAAAGACCACACATTGGGTACAGTGTGCACTGCTGGGGTGATGGGTGCACCAAAGTCTCAGAAATCACCACTAAAGAACTTATGTAACCAAACACCACCCGTTCCCCAAAAAATCTGTTGAAATAAAAATTAATAAATTAATAATTAAAAACCTGAGCCACTGTAACTGTGAATTTAGGAGCTATTAGTTATACTGCAGCATATCCCAGACCACTCTGACTGTTACTTCAACAGAGTAAACCAAAATCCTGCAGCTGGCCCTCATTGGCTATATCGGGCCTTGAGTCTCATCTCTGCACCAATCACTGTAGTCTGAGGGCAGACGATAATGGTTGGCTCAGAACCTTGGCTCAGACCTGGTTCACTGGCCATGCCTACCTCCAGTGATAGAGGAGGAGTCAGCTCTATCCATGTTGTTGGGCTTGGCATGGCCAGAGATGGCTCAAGGAAAATGGCACGCTGTTATCAGAAAGAGGAGCAGTTGCTAAAAAGGAGAGAGGAACAGGTGTCCACTTTGAGGGCCCCATAGTCAACCGCTGTGCAAGAGATTCCTTCGCTGACTGGGAGACAAGTTTCCAGGCTGCTGCTTCTTACAAGTCTCTGAAATTTGCCTGGAAAAAGATTCTATTGATTTTTTATGGGTAATGTGGCTTCTTCTCTCAAAGAAGTCCTTTGGTTGCTGGGAGGCCTGCAGGCAAGTGGTTGGCTCTCCCCAGAAAAGGTGGAGAAGACTGGGCTGGGGTAGGGAAAGCGGGGGGAGAAGGAATGGCCAGCTGCCCCTAGCTGCCCAGGGAGAGGGAGGAGGCCAATCTTGCTCAGAGCAATAGTTAGAAACCAGCGTGGACACCCCTTTGAGTCTTCTTTCTAAAACCCAGATATTTTCCCTTCACTTCTCTCCTTAAAAACCTTACATGGCTCCTTGCAAACTAAAATCAGCATTGATTGGGTATCTCCTATATGCCAGGCACTGGACAAGGTATTCCATTTATATTGTTATTCCCCCTTAAAAACTTCATAAGCAGCTATTAGAGTCTTAACCCATGAAAAATACGAGCAAATGAATCCTCAGAATCACAAGTGAGAGACTCAAAGTCACAGAACTCAAAACAGAGCTCCTAGTCTTCATCCTTCCATTCGACTTGCCTTTAAAAAAAAAAAAAAAGCTACAAAAAGTGAAAAAACAATTTGATGAATGCAGAAAGAAATAAAAGAGATAATTAACCTTTACTTGCCACATGCATTCTAGCTAGCCTCCCAAGGAAGCACCATTAACTCTTTGTTGGACATCCACCCAGACCTTCTTCTATGGTCAAGTAATATGTTTGAGCATTTATTATGGACCAAGAATGTGCTAGGGCATTAGAGGTTATTCTCGGAGAGATTGGTTCTCAGGAGTGTACAAATTGCCATGCAATTCCATCTATTTTTTTTAAATAACCTGAACTAGTCAGAGCAGACGGCTGAAGAAACTAACAAGTAAACATTGATTGCTAAAACCCAATAGGTTAAGGTCCTTTTCCCTTTCCAGCTCCAAATGTCCCAACAATCTACACTTCACCCAGAAGAAAGCCAAAGTCCTCACATCCACCCAGAGGCCCTGCAGGATCTGGCCCCTTGGTCACCTCTCCAACTTGGACCTCACCTTCACTTCCTCCAGCCATATCTCACTTTTTTCAAAAGGCCCCCAACACGTCCTGCCTCAGAGCCTTTGCACCTGCTGATCCCTGTCCCTGAAATACTCTTCTCCCAGACGCCCCCGGGGCTCACATCCTTGCCTGCTTTTAAGTCTTTGGTCAAATGTCTCTTTTCCTTAACTAAGCTGGACTCTCCCCATGCCCAATCAACACTCCACGCTCCCATTTTACCTTCTTTGTTTCCTCATAGCATCTATTACTCTCCAACATACTATGCAAACCTTGTCTTACCATCTTCCTCCACTCACCAAAATGTAGCTTCAGTGAAATGAGGAATGTGTGCCTATTTTGTTCTCAGCTGAATCTCTAAGGCCTTAGAAGAATACCTGGCATACAGTGGGTGCTTAAAAAATGTTTGTTGAATGACTCCATTAATTTACAGAGGCCACGGTTCAGGCAGCAACATGGCTCAGACAAGATTGAATATTTTTTAGAACACGTGGACCTCTTTCTCTTTGGAGCTGGCATGCAGCACTGTGAAACTTTAAAGGATCCGTGGTCAGGCACAGTGGCTCGTGACTGTAATCCCAGCACTTTGGGAGGCTGAGGCAGGTGGATCACGAGGTCAGGAGTTCGAGACCAGCCTGACCAACATGGTGAAACCCCGTCTCTACCAAAAATACAATAATTAGCCGGGCATGGTGGCGTGTGCCTGTAATCTCAGCTACTCAGGAGGCTGAGGCAGGAGAATCGCTTGAACCCAGGAGGCAGAAGTTGCGGTGAGCCAAGATTCGCCACTGCACTCCAGCCTGGGTGACAGAGCAAGACACTGTCTCAAAAAAAAAAAAAAAAAAAAATCAGCATTCCAGGAGGCACACAGGGTTGGGGGACAGTTGAAGGGGACTTTTTTCCAAAGTCATTTTCCACAGATCCCCCTTCCCAGCTCAGCCCAGGGTTGAGGAACAAGGTCCCAAATCAGAGGAACCTCAAGTCAGATATCCTCAACCCGTTCCTGAGTGATTTCCTGTCCGCTGGATCTACCAGAAGCAGGGGCCCTGGAAATTTAAAAGCTAAAAGCAGGAGTCTTTGGGGCCCAGCTTGCGGGGGCAGCTCAGGCTCGTGCTATGCGGCTGGCGCTGCAGGCTCAGGTCTCCAAGCATGATTTATGCCTAAGGCTGAACTTTATTTTCTACTTTTTTGGATTCTGCTCTGATTTTTTTTTCTCCTTGGCCTTTTCCTGGGTCAATGCAGTCCTGATATTTGATTTACTGTTAACAGTATTGACTGCATAGGATTGAGCCAAGAAACGGAAGAAATTGCTTTTTCTCTCTATCTCCTGGTTGACAACTCAGTCTTAGCACTGGGTTTGACCAAGCTCTGTGAGAGCCAGGAGAGATAAAGGGAGTTGGATTTTTGTGGCTTTGCAGCTGGAAGGTGACCCTGGGAGGGAAATGAGCAAGGAATTGTCAGTGAAAGGGTCTTGTGGCTGTTAGCCCTTCTAAATAAGATAAAGATGTGGGGGGGGGGGGGTGCTTAGGATTATAGGCTTCAAAGTCAACTAGCCTTGGGTTTAAGCTGTGTGGCTTTGGGCAAGTCACTTAATCTGAGACTCAGTTTCCCCATTCTTAAGACAGAGGTAATAATCTCCTCCTCGAAGGTGGACTTACATAAGAAAGTGTAAGTTCATGCATAAGAAACACTTCGAATCAAACCTGGGTTATTCCAGGAGCACACTTTATTGCACCTATTACTGTCACCACCATCATCACCATTATCATCGTCCTCACTCTATTGTTGTGTCATCTCTGTTCTGTCCAAATAAAGAAACAAGCACTCATTCCATTCCCTAGAAAGAATTTGAGAAGCCTAAAGACTTTTTAAGTCGTTATTTATTGTGGTAAAATATACCAAACATAGAATGTATTGTTTTAACCATGTTTGAGTACACAGATCAGGAGCATTAAGTTCATTATTTTACCACCATCACCAACATCCATCTCCAGTTTTTTCATCTTGCCAAACAGAACCTCTGTACACATCAAACATGAACCACCCGTTTCTTCCTCCTCCCAGCCCTGGCAGCCGCTATTCTACCTTCTGCTTCTATGAACTTGACTGCTGTGGGCACATCCTATGAATGGAATTGTTCAGTATTTGTCCTTTTGTAACTAGCTGATTTCACATAGCATCATCCCTTCAAGGTTTGTTTATGTTGCGGCGTGCGTCAGAGTTTCATTCCTTTTTATGTCTGAGTAATATTCTACTGTATGAATATGCCACATTTTGTTTATCCATTTATTTATAGATGGACAATTGAGTGTCCATCACCTTTTTGCTATTGTGAATAATGCTGCTACGACTCTGGATACTAACACTCCCTCTTCTCCAAAATGAAGATTAAGCTGCAACTATTCCCTGGTGCTCTCAGCAAGTACTCAGAGTTTCTCCTCTTGACTGTACGTGAAGTCAAGCCCAGGAAATATGATCAGAAACAGACACTTCCCTGCACTCCTGGTGCTCACAGTTGCACTGGGGAACAAACAAATCCACACCCAAAAGGAGACGTTGCTGCCAACTGTAACTGAATGCTATGGAGCGGGAAAAAAGAGAGGTCTTTGAAAGAGAAGAAAGGCAAAGTCCTGCTCCATCTGGACAGGAGGGATGCTCTCAGAAGGAGCCTCTGGGGTAGGAAGAACCTCCCAGGAATTTATTCCACAGTTAGATGGCCTTTCCTCTTCTAGTTCGGTAGCATTAAATTAGTTATTGTGATTTGACTGATTGATAGAAGGGGTGATGGGTCAATTGATTCCAGTTCTACCACCAACTTTAGGCATAAACTCGGGCACTTTGGCCTCAGTTTCCTCCCCCATAAAATGAAGACAAGATGCTTTCTCTGACTGCATCTGGGGAGGTCTGGGAATCAGGTACGGGATGAGTGAATTGTGACTCATCTGGATGGAAGTGATAAACACTCATGTACACTTAGTGGGGAAAGGAGAGATTCATTGGTTCTCAACATTCGTTTGGATATAGAATAGTTCAAACATTCAAAGGGAACGTTTTCCTGTTTCTCCCTCTCTCTGTTCTTCCCTCAGTGCAACACAGTGGGCTCCAGACACACGTTCTCCAGTGTGGCTGGTACCCTTCCTACAGACCTCAGTGGAGAAAGAGCGTGTGTCAGGTTCATATACCATCTCACGGATGGGGCTCTCATTGGCTCTGCTTGGGTCATCTGCTTGCCTCTCAGACCAATCACTGTCACCAGAGGGATTGGATGCTGTGATTGGTCGGCCCTGGACCATGCAGATCGCCACTTTCTGCAGCCAGGGTGGGCAGGATCTATTTCTAGGAGAAGGGCAATGGGAACACTCTCTAGGCAGATGAAAGTCAACAGTCCACGCCAGAAGGCGAATGTGTGTTGGAAAGATTAAAGTGACAGCAGGAAGGATGAGAATGATTAGTCTCAGAATAAAGAGACACGGCTGCCTGCAGTTTACACACAGACTTACTCATTTAATAGTCTTTTCACAGTGCATGGTAATCCTGCCGCTCCATGCTGGAAACTGGCAAAATCTTCCTGCTCTGGGTGACTTTTAGGATCCTCACACCATAGACTCCCAGGACCACTGACTCCTGGAAATAAAGAAATACTGCCTCATAGACCCAGGAAAGTGGGGCCAAAGTGCTTCAGTATTGCAAAGAACTATGGAAAGCAAAGCTGGGTGTGGTGGCAAGAGCCTGAAGCCCCAGCTACTTGGGAGGCTGGAGAAGGAAGATTGCTTGAGTCCAGGAGTTCAAGCCCAGCCTGGGCAGTGGTCTCAGTAGCAAGACCCTAGTCTCAAAAAGAAAACACATAAAATAAACATAAGGCCTATGGAAACCAGAAAAATATAAGACGGAGCCCTTTAGTCACAGCTTTGCAGAGGACTGGAACCACAGAATTATAAACCAATAACATCACTCTCAGCACACGGGGACTCAGTGGGCTTAAACAACCCAAATCTTTATGAAATGACAAAGGAATCATCTCTGGGAGGTGGCCCTGCTCTCCCTAAACCTTCTTTACATGGAGTCCCATCTCTTTCCCTTCCGTGGCTATCTCTGTGGATGCCTCCCCCTCCATACCTCAAGACTGCTGTACCCTACAGCAGCTACCAGCACCCCACTGGCACCAGTGTATATCTGGACCACAGTCTTGCCTGCCAGGAGCATAAACATTTTCTTAGTATTGGTCCTTAAGGATAAATGCTGGGTTTTTTTTCCTCCCCTCCCAGGGTGCCAGAGTTCAACTCAATTTTCTCAGATTAAATAAAATTTCAAAGTGTCAGTCCCTGGCAAACGACAAGTTGGAGAATGGTTGATTTTTCTAACCCGATCGTCAGTCCAATTACAATTTTTAATCTATATGTAGATAATGGTGAACAAAAACCCCATAGAAATGTCAAGAGTGAGGAGGTTATTAGCTTAGTTTTAATTACTGCCGATCATTCTTAGTGACTGGAGGGACCCAGCAAATTAGGGAAAGAAGGCATTCCTCCAGGAGAGTTCAGCAGGGCCCCTGGGCTGCTGTTCCAGCAGAAGCTGTCCCCACAAGGGAACATGCTCTGGTCCAGAGAATGCACATCCCTCCCTGCCAGCCCTGCCGTGACTTCCTGTGGAGAAAGGCTGGTGGACTTGGGCACAATCAATCTGGCACCAGCTGATGAGATGTGATCTCAGCCCTTTCTCCTTCAGCGTCCCTCCAGGCCGCCGCCTCTCCCTGGCTCTCCCACTGCCTGTGTCTCAAACATACCTCGTGCTTCTTCTTTTGTCTGCATAAAAGTAGCACATGCTCATCATGTGAAAGAAATTGGAAAACGGAAAAAGGTGAAATGTGGAGGGAAGAAGAAAACCTAGTCTCAGTACCTACAACTGCTAATATTTTGGGGTAGTTCCAGTCTTGTGTGTGTGTCTTACGTATATACACATACACATATATTATACATATATGTATATAAAATATACAATAAGTACATATTCAATATTAAACATGCATAATATATTAAAATATTTACATATACATATTTTACTTATATATTTATATGTAAATATATAAATTTTGTAATATGTATAGAAATAATTTATAACGAATGGAAAATACACATATTTATATTATTTTGACATTTTATTATAAAATATATAAATATAACATAATTATAATTATTAATAAATTATAATGTATAACTGTAATTAAGTATATCATATATACATAACAGACAAATTGGAATTATCTATAGTACTATAGATACAGTACACCACTATAGTACTATAGATATAGTACACCCCACTTTTTACCTAACATCATATCACAAACATTTTCTTGTGCCATCAATATTACTTGCAAACATCACATTAGCAGCTACAGAATCTTGTGTAGCCTGGATACGCAGTAAGTTTCACTAATCCACCTCATTTTTGCACATACAAAGCCAGTTCACATTTTAAAAGAGATGTGACAATTTTTTAGGTTTTATATTTCACACTGGTTTTTTTTTTCACATAAAGTGGTTTTCTATGTTATTATAAACTTGGTAACTATCATTGTGATGAATTATCTCACCTCTACCAGTATTTTTGAGGATTCAATTTGTGTCAAGCACTGTTCTAAATGGTTGAGATGTAAAAATTAAAATTCTTCAAGGATTACAATCTTCGAGGGTTTCTGACCTTATAAAATACCGCTTTCATTAAACTGAAAATATGTGTTTAGCCATTCTAATGTTATTGGACTTTTGGGCAGTTTAATATTTCTCAAATTTAAATGTAACACTGCCATGGACATTTTGTATGTAAAGTATTATCTCTCTTCTTAATTATTTCTTTTTCTTCTTATAAATTCCTTCAAATGCATTGAATGGATCTAAGAATATTAATATTTTTAATAAGAAATCTGGTTTTCCCTAAATGGAGTTTTGGGGGGTAAAACTGGTCTTGAATCCTCTCAACAAAAGTCACACAAAAATAGACTCTTCAGGGGCTCTATCAGGAGATTCCCTGGAAACATACTGCTACTTTTAATACTTCAAAGTTTGTCAGAAGTAGGTAATGAAGGAATAACAATATGTCATGCATGAATGAGCTATACGATTTTTTAAACTTCACATTTATTATTTAATTTGTGAAAAAAAATTAGAAACTATAAAATAGTCCTTCTCAAAGTTTAGTATAAGCATAACTCGTAGTCAGCAAAGTGATTTTGGGTAATACAGACATGAACCTATTTTGAATTTTTTAGCATACATATTTATGTTTTTGTGTGTTAGAGAAACATATGAGCTAACATGTCAAACCCACACTTCCTAAGATTAGAGTTTAGAAATAGACTAAGGAAGAATAAGTAGGTTAAAACTCAATTTAAAGCAAGACATTAACCAGAGATGCATACAAGCCACCCATGAATGTAGCAATCATGGAGACTTTCGAAGGCAACAGGAGATACCGTGCATATAAATGCGACACAGAGGCTGGTGATGAGATTGTTACCTGCCTTAGCTGATGGAATACCAAAATGAACAGAGGCAGGGGGATGCTTTGAGACCAGACTGGGCAACACAGCAAGACCCTGTCTCAAGAAGAAGAAAAAGAAAGAAGGAAGAAGAACAACGGAGAGGAGGAGGAGAGGAGGAAGATTCAAGATGTCAGGGAATTTGCAATGTATTAAGTATCCATGTAGTGCAAAACTCCAATGGCCAAACTTTAAATTTGCCTTCACTCAAGAGATTAAAAATGAACTCTCAAGCCTTTTTGGCTGCACATTAAAATTACCTGAGGAGCTTTTTCAAAGCGCGATGGCTGGGCCCCTCCCTTAGGTCCAGGTGAAGCCTGAGCATCCGCGTTTTTAGGGCTCCCTCACTGGTTCTCATGTGCAGCCAAGGCTGAGGAGTTCCGGTCAAGGTCACCTTCTTTCTGAACACCTCTGGAAGTTGCCCTGTCCACAAAATGGGGATTCAAGTCCACGTCCGCACTGGGTCTCCCTCTGCATCGGCATGCTAAAAACTTCCCGAGCCCTCTGCTGGCAGGATAATGAGGCTAATGACCAATCAACCCCTAATGAGGATTGATTCGTTTATTAAGCAGCAATTATGTGCCAGGTGCTTCCCCCTCCCAAGCCCAGGGGACTCAAGGGCAAGCAGGAGACGACTGGGGAAGGCTGGGGAAGAGGGGGCAGCCAAGAGAGGGCAGAGAGCCTGCTGGACCTCAGGGGGTCTTCCGGATGGGTTTGGGGTCGAAGCACAGGGGCCTGCTGGAAACGCAGCAGCAGCTCATGTAAATACCCAGCCTTTAATGGGGCAGGGCAGACTCGAGCCTGGATCGGATGTACGTGAGAGGGAATCCCACCCGAGCATGGCCAGCGAGCTTCCGGGCAGAGAATGTGCTGCAGGAAAGTGGGATGCAGGGAAAGGGCAGCCTGTGGGGAGAAGAAACCCAAACCAGAAGCAAAGGGCATCAGGGGAGGGAATCACACACAGCTCAGCAGACCAACTGGGTCCCTCCTGAGACTCTAGGGTATGGAAAGCTCCCCACCTCCACAGGACCATGAGAACGCAAATGAGAGAAACTGGCCTGCACAGTCCTCAAGAATGAGTGATAAGGTTTAGGAAAGGATTTCCCACTCTCACTTCTGCTGAGACTCCCTGCAATACATCTCCCAAATTATACCCCAATGGGAAGCAAAGTTCTGCTTATCAATGAGTGGACAATCATCAGATCTTCCTGCTCCTGGGTTCAGTGACAGACCAAGCTGAAGGATGCAGCAGAAAGGTGGGAACAGACACTTTGTCAAGCAACATGTTCTTTGTCTCCAAAATCAGAGCCTATTTTTCATCCTGAAAAATTCAGGTCTTGGCATCTTGGAAGCACACAGTAAATACTTCTAAGCATGAAAGATATGAATGGGACGAGTAGGTATGACATTGATTGTGGTAGAATGGAAGGGATGAAGTGGAAAGGCTGGACTGTACGGAATAAACTGCAATGGAGTAGAATGGAATGGACTGAATTCAAGTGGAGTGAAATAGTACAGAAAACACAATGCACTGGGATAAGATGGAATGGGAATGATGGAATAAAGCAGAGTGAACTGGAATGGAATGGACTAGAGTGAAGCAGAAGGGAATGGAGTGGGGTGGGGTGGTGTGAAATGGGATAGTGCAGGATTGACAGAATATAGGAGATGGGATGGGGGTGGGTGGGGGGGTCGGGTGAGAAGGCATGGGATAGAATGAAATGAGATGGGGTGGGATGGCAAGGGTTGATGTGGGAAGGGAAGGGATGGAATGGGATGGAAAGGGATGGAGCGGAAAGAGAAGGGTTGGGAAAGGATGGAAAGATTTGGAATGGGATGGGGGAAATGCGAGGGAAAGGAAGAGTAAAGAAAGGAAGACAACGGGAGTGAAGATGAAAGTAGGGGTGGGATGGATGGGATGGGATGGAGTGGAATGGAGAAACTGGGATGGGATGGGATGGGGTGGGGATCGGAGGAGATGACTGCGAGTCTAAAATCACGGTGGGGAGGGAAGGAAAGGAAGGGATGGA
>CAUYQU010053687.1:0-51096 GCA_963574635.1 Cheracebus regulus | reverse complement strand
AGGTCTTATGTTTAAATCTTTAATCCAACTGGAGTTAATTTTAGTGTAAGGTGTCAGGAAAGGGACTGCTTTCTACACATGGCTAGCCAGTTTTCCCAACATCATTTATTGAACAGGGAATCCATTCCCCATTGCTTGTTTTTGTCAGGTTTGTCAAAGATCAGATGATGATAGATGTGTGGCGCTGCCTCCGAGGCCTCTGTTCTGTACCATTGGTCTATATCTCTGTTTTGGTACCAGTACCATGCTGTTTTGATTACTGTAGGCTTGTAGAATAGTTTGAAGTCAAGTAGCATGATGCCTCCAGCTTCATTGTTTTTGCTTAGGATTGTCTTGGCTATGCAGGCTCTCTTGTGGTTCCATATGAAGTTTGTTTTTTTCCAGTTCCGTGAAGGTCATGGGTAGCTTGATAAGGATAGCATTGAATCTATAAATTACTTTGGGCAGTATGGCCATTTTCACAATATTGATTCTCCTTAACCATGAGTATATAATGTTTTTACATCTGTTTGTGTCCTCTCTTATTTCCTTGAGCAGTGATTGGTAGTTCTCCTTGAAGAGGTCCTTTATATCCTTTGTTACTTGTATTCCTAGGTATTTTATTCTCTTTGTGGCAATTGTGAATGGCAGTTCATTCTTGATTTGACTCTCCTTAAGTCTCTGTCATTGGTGTATAGGAATGCTTGTGATTTCTACACATTGATTTTATATCCCAAGACTTTGCTGAAGTTGCTTATCAGTTTCAGGAGATTTTGGGCTGAGATGATGGGGTCTCCTAAATATACAATCATGTCATCTACAAGTAGAGACAAAGACACAATATAACTTCCTCCTTTCCTAATTGAGTACACTTTATTTCTTTTTCTTGCCTGATTGCTCTGGCTAGAACTTCCAATACTATATTGAATAGGAGTGGTGAGAGAGGGCATCCTTGTCTAGTGCCAGATTTCAGGGAATGCTTCCAGTTTTTGCACATTCACTATGATATTGGCTGTGGGTTTGTCATAAATAGCTTTTATTATTTTGAGATACGTTCCATCGATACCTAGTTTATTGAGAGTTTTTAGCATAAAGGGCTGTTGAATTTTGTCAAAGGCCCTCTCTGCATCTGTTGAGGTAATCATGTGGTTTTTGCCTTTGGTTCTATTTATGTGGTGAATTACATTTATAGACTTGGATGTGTTGAACCAGCCTTGCATCCCCAGGATGAAGCCTACTTGATCATGATGGATAAGCTCTTTGATAGGCTCTTGCAATTGGTTTGCCAGTATTTTATTGAAGACTTTTGCATCTATGTTCATCATGGATATTGGCTTGAAGTTTTCTTTTTTTGTTGAGTCTTTGCTGGATTTTGGTATCAGGATGATGTTTGTATCATAAAATGATTTGGGAAGGATTCCCTCTTTTTGTATTGTTTGGAATAGTTTCAAAAGATATGGTACCAGCTCCTCTTGTATGTCTGGTAGAATTCAACTGTGAACCCATCTGGACTTGGAATTTTTTTGGTTGGTAGGCTATTAATTGCTGCCTCAACTTCAGCCCTTGTTATTGGTCTATTCAGGGTTTCAACTTCTTCCTGGTTTAGTCTTGGAAGGGTGCAAGTGTCCAGGAATTTATCCATTCCTTCTTCCAGATTTACTGGTTTATGTGCATAGAGTTGTTTGTAGTCATCTCTGATGGTAGTTTGTATTTCTGTGGAATCTGTTGTGATATCCTCTTTATCATTTTTTATTGCATCTATTTGATTCTTCTCTTTTTTAAATTAATCTGACTAGCGGTCTATTCTGTTGATTTTTTCAAAGCACCAGATCCTAGATTTGTTGATTTTTTTGGAGGATTTTTTGTGTTCCTATCTCATTCTTTTCTGCTCTGATCTTCTTTCTTTCTGGCCTTCTGCTAGCTTTTGTTTTTTTTTTTTTTTTTTTTTTTTTTTTTTTTTTATCTTACTCCTCTATCTCTTTCAATTTTGATGATAGGGTGTCAATTTTAGATCTTCCCTTGCTTCCAATGTGGGCATTTATTGCTATTAATTTCCTGCTAGACACTGCTTTAAATGTGTCCCAGAGATTCTGGTACGTTGTGTCTTTGTTCTCATTAGTTTCAAAGAACATCTTTATTTCTGCCTTTATTTCATTGTTTATCCAGTCAACATTCAGGAACCAGTTGTTTAGTTTCCATAAAGTTGTGCAGTTCTGAGTTAGTTTCCTAATACTGAATTCTAATTTGACTGCACTGTGGTCTGAGAGACTGTTTGTTATGATTTCCATTCTTTTGCATTTGCTGAGGAGTGATTTACTTCCAATTATGTGGTAAATTTTATAGTAGGTGCAATATGGTGCTGAGAAGAATGTATATTCTGTGAATTTGGGGTGGAGAGTTTTGCAAATGTTTATTAGGTCTGCTTGGTTCAGATCTGAGTTCAAGTCCTGGATATGCTTGTTAATTTTCTGTCTTGTTAATCTGTTGAATATTGACAGTGGAGTGTTAAAGTCTCCCACTATTATTGTGTAGGAGTCTAAGTCTCTTTGTTGGTTGTTAAGAACTTGCTTTATGTATCTGGGTGCTCCTGTATTGGGTGCATATATATTTAGGATCCTTAGCTCTTCCTGTTGCATTGATCCTTTTACCATTATGTAATGCCCTTCCTTGTGTGTTTTGATTTTTGTTGGTTTAAAGTCCATTTTATCAGAGACTAGGATTGCCACTGCTGCTTTTTTTTGCTCTCCATTTGCTTGGTAAATCTTCTTCCATCCCTTTATTTTGAGTCTATGTGTGTCTTTGTATGTGAGATGGGTCTCCTGAATACAGCATACTGATGGTTCTTGTCTTTTTATCCAATTTACCAGTCTGTGTCTTTTGATTGGGCCATTTAGTCTATTTACATTTAATGTTAATATTGTTATGTGTGAATTTGATCCTGTCATTTTGTTACTTGTTGGTAATTTTGCCCTTTGGTTGGTGTAATTTCTTAATTGCATCATTGGTCTTTACCATTTGTTTCTTTTTTTGCAGCGGCTGGAACTGGTTTTCCCTTTCTGTGTTTAGTGCTTCCTTCAGGAGCTCTTGCAGGGCAGGTCTGGAATTGATGAAATCTCTTAGCAATTGCTTGTCTGTAAAGGATTTTATTTCTTCTTCACTTATGAAGCTTAGTTTGGCTGGAGATGAAATTGTGGGTTGAAAATTCCTTTCTTTAAGGATGTTGATTATTGGCCCCACTCTCTTCTGGCATGTAGGGTTTCTGCCAAGACAGATCCACTGTGAGTCTGATGGGCTTCCCTTTGTGGGTAACCCGACCTTTCTCTCTGGCTGCCCTTATCATTTTTCCCCTCATTTCAACTCTGGTGAATCTGACAATTATGTGCCTTGGGGTTGCTCTTCTAGAGGAGTATCATTGTAGTGTTCTCTGTATTTCCTGTATTTGAATGTTGTCCTGACTTGCTAGGTTGGTGAAGTTCTCCTGAATATTAGTTTGAAGAGTGTTTTCCAGCTTGGATTCATTCTCCCTGTCTTCTTCCGGTACACTGATCAAGTGTAGAATAGGTCTTTTCACATAATCCCATATTTCTTGGAGGCTTTCATTTCTTTTCACTCTTTTTTCTCTTTTCTAGCCTTCTCATTTTATTTCACTGAGTTGATCTTCAATCTCTGATATCCTTTCTTCTGCTTGATCTATTCGGCCATTGTAACTTGCATATGCTTCATGAAGTTCTTGTGCTGTGTTTTTCAGCTCCATCAAGTCGTTTATGTTCTTCTCTAAGCTGGTTATTCTAGTTAGCATTTTGTCTAACCTTTTTTCAAGGTTTTTAGTTTCTTTGCATTGGGTTAGAACATGTTCCTTTGACTCAGAGAAGTTTGTGATTAGCCACCTTCTGAAGCCTGCTTCAGTCAATTCATCAAATTTATTCTCCATCCTGCTTTGTTCCCTTGCTGGTGAGGAGTTGTGATCTCCTGGTGGGGGAGAGGTGTTCTGGTTTTTTATGTATTCATCTTTCTTGTGCTGGTTTCTTCCTATCTTGTTGAATTTATATAGGTTTGATCTCAGGTAGCTGCTTGGGAAGGCGGCCTTTCCATTGTCTGCCTGCAGAGGCGCTGCTGGGCTGCCACAGATTCAGTGGAGCTGCTGCATGTTTTTCCTGCATCTTATATTTGCTCAGGAAAATTAGGCCAGCTTCTACAATTGTGGCTGCCCTTCTCCCTCCACCCGAAATAATGTCTTTTCAATGAATGGTGCTAGAGCAACTGTACAACCACATGTTAAAAAAAATGATTCTAGATGCTGACCTTACACTCCTCACCAAAATTAGCTCAAAATAAGTCACAGACCTAAATGTAAAATGCAAAACTATAAAACTCCCAGAAGATAACATAGAAGAAAATCTAGATGGTGTTGGGTTTTATAATGACTCTTTACATATGACACAAAAGACATGATCTATGAAAGAAAAAATTGGTAAACTGGACTTTATTAAAATAAAAATTCCAGCTCTGCAAAAGATGCTGACAAGAGACTTAAAATATGAGCTGGCTGGGTGTGTGGCTCATGCCTTTAATGCCAGTACTTTGGGAGGCTGAGTCAGGCAGATTGCTTGAGGCCAGGAGTTTGAGACCAGCCTGAGCAACATGGTAAAACCCTATCTCTACAAAAAATACAACAATAACAAATTACTGGATGTGGTGGCACACACCTGTGGTCCCAGTTACTCAGAAGGCAGAGGTGAGAGGATCACTTGAGCCTAGAAGGTGAAGGCTGCAGCAAGCCTTCATTGCACCCTGCACTCCAGCCTTGTCAACAGAGTAAGACCCATCTCAGAAAAAAAAAAAAAGGTAAAGAAAATACAAAACAACCCAACTAAAAAATGAGCCAAGAAACTTAGCAGACATCTTGCCGAAGAAGATACACATATGGGCCAGGCATGGTGGGTCATACCTGTAATCCCAGCATTTTGGGAGGCTGAGGCAGGTGGATCACCTTAAATCAAGAGTTTGAGACCAGCCTGGCCAACATGGCAAAACTTCGTCTCTACTAAAAAATACAAAAATTAGCCAGGTATGGTGGCACACACCTGTAATCCCAGCTATTTGGGAAGCTGAGGCAGGAGAATCACTTGAACTCAGGAGGCAGAGGTTGCAGTGAGCCAAGATCATGCCACTGCACTCAAGCCTGGGTGACAGAAAAACAAGCAATGGGAAAAGGATTCCCTGTTCAATAAACGGTATTGGGAAAACTGGCTAGCCATATGCAGGAAGCTGAAACTGGATTCCTTCCTTACACCTTATACAAAAATTAACTGAAGATGGATTAAAGATTTAAACATAAGACCTAAAATCATAAAAACCCTAGATGAAAGACCAGGCAATACCATTCAGGACATAGGCATGGGAAACGACTTCATGACTAAAACACCAAAACAATGGCAACAACAGCCAAAATAGATTAAACTTAAGGGTTTCTGTACAGCAAAAGAAACTATCTTCAAAGTGAAAAGGCAACCTACAGAATGGGAGAAAGTTTTTGCAATCTACTCATCTGACAAAGGGCTAATATCTATAATCTACAAAGAACTTAAACAAATTTACAAGAATAAAACCAACAACCCCATCAAAAAGTAGGAAGGATATGAACAGATACTTCTCAAAAGAAGACATTTACACAGCCAACAAACATATGAAAAAAAGCTCATCATCACTGGTCATTAGAAAAATGCACATCAAAACCGCATTGAGATACCATTTCATGCCAGTTAGAATGGCGATCATGAAAAAATCAGGAAACAACAGATGCTGGAGAGCATGTGGAGAAATAGGAACACTTTTACACTGTTGGTGGGAGTATAAATTAGTTCAACCATTGTGGAAGATACTGTGGTGATCCCTCAAGGAACTAGAGCTAGAAATGTCATTTGACCCAGCAATCCCTATCCCATTACTGGATATATACCCAAAATATTATAAATCATTCTATTATAAAGACACATGCACAGGTATGTTTACTGTGGCACTGTTCACAATAGCAAAGACTTGGAACCTACCCAAATGCCCATCAATAATAGACTAGAGAAAGAAAATGTGTCACGTATACACCGTGGAATACCAACACAAGAACAGAAAACCAAACATCACATGCTCTCACTCATAAGTGGGATTTGAACCATGAAAATACATGGATGCAGGGAGGGGAACATCTCACACCAGGGCCTGTCAGGGTGGAGGGCTAGGGGAGATAGCATTAGGAGAAATACCTAAAGTAGATGACAAGGTGATGGATGCAGCAAACCAACATGGCACCGGTATAATTATGTAACAAACCTGCAGTTCTGCCCATGTACCCCAGAACTTAAATATAATAAAATGTTTTTAAAAAGGTACACATATGGCAATTAAGCATTTGAAGATATGCTTCACATAGTGTGTTGTCAGGGAAATGCAAATTAAAACAACAATAAGATACTACTTTGTACCTATTAGAATGGCCAAAATTCAGAACACCGACAACACCAAATGCTAGTAAGGATATGGAGCAACAGGAACTCTCACCATTGCTGATGGGAATGCAAAATGGTACATCCACCTTGAAAAATGGTTCTTACCAAACTAAATTTACTCTTACCACCACTCATGCTTCTTGGTATTTTAAACCAAATGGGTGGAGAATTTATGTCTTTGCAAAACCTGCATGCAGACACTTATAGTAGCTTTATTCAGAATCGTAAAACTTGGAAGTAACAAAGATATCCTTTAATAGGTGAGTGGTAAGTAAACTGTGGTACATCCAGACAATGAAACACTTAGCACTAAAAAGAAATGCACTATGAAGCCATGAAAAGGCTGGAGGAAACTTAAATATTTATTACTAAGTAAAATAAGCCAGTCTGTAAATGTGATATACTGTCTGATTTTAAATATATCGCATTTGAAAAAATTCAGAACTATGAAGAGCATGAAAAAATCAGTGGTTGCCAGGTGCTCAGAGTGAGGGATGAATAGGCAGAGCACAGAGGATTTTTAGAGCAGCAAAACTGTTCTGTATGATTCTATAATAGAGGATATATGTCATTATATTTTTGTCCAAATAACCCAATGTACAACACCAGTATTGAATCCCAATGCAAATTATGGTCTTTGGGTGATAATGATGTGTCAGTGTAGATTCATTAATTGTAGCAAATGTACCACTCTAATGGGAAATATTGATAATAGGGGTAAGTTATGCATGTGTGGGGGCAGGGTGTATACGGGATATCTACATACCTTCCTCGAAATTGTGCTCTGAGCTTAAAATTGCTCTAAAAATAAAGATAATTTTAAAAAGGAAGAAGAAATTACCGATATCAGAAAAGAAAAAGAGAAATTATCAATATCATAAATAAAAGAAAGAACATTACTACAAATTCTATAGACATTAAAAGGATATTATGGGAACATTATGAACAACTTTTTGTCAATAAATTTGACACTTAGATGAAATAAAAAATTTCTTGAATTCCTATCAAAGCTTGATAGAAAATAATTGTATAACTGTTAAAGTCCTATATTTGTTCAAGAAATTCAATTCATAGTGAAATATCTTTCAACAAAGAAAACTTCAGGCCCAGAGACTTAACAGGCACATTTCACTTAAAGATGAAATAAGACCAATTCTGCAAATATTTTTCCAGAAAAAAATATAAAAGGAGGAAGTACTTTCCAACTCATTTATAAGGCCAAGATTACCCTGGTACCAAGAGGAGACAAAAATAGTCAAGGAAAGAAACCTTCCACCTGCGCTACGCAATATTGTAGCCAACAGCAATATGTACCTATTCTGTACTTGAAATGTTGCCAGCCCAAATTAAGATGTGCTGTAAGTATAAAATAAACACTATGTTTCAAAGACTTAGTATGAAAGAAATACAAAATGTTTTATCAATGTTTTATATTGACATAATATTATAAATATTGGTAATATATTAAATAAATTATTAAAATTAATTTTGGCTATTTATTTTTTGTTTTTATGTCATTATAATACAATTTAAAAGTATATATTTGATTTTTACTATGTATCTACTTGACAGTACTATAAACTGATATCCCTCATAAACACTGATGCAAAAAGTCTTCCTAAAAATTAGCAAATTAGGCTGGGTGCAGTGGCTCACACCTGTAATCCCAGCACTTTGGGAGGCAAAGAGGGTGGATCACTTGAGCTCAGGAGTTCAGGACCAGCCTAGAAAATACAATGAACCCCCATCTCTACCAAAAAAAAAAAAAAAAAAATTAGTTGGGCATGATGGTGTACACCTGTAGTCCCAGCTACGTGGGTGGGTGGGATTATTGCTTGAGCCTGGGAGGCTAAAGTTGCAGTGAGCCAACACTGTGCCACTGCACTGAAGCCTGGGCAACAAGGTGAGATCGTGTCTCAAAAAAAAAAAAGAAAAAAAAAAAAGGAAATCAAATTAAGAAATATATGCAAAGAATAATAGAATCTGGTAAAATGTGGTTTATCACAGAAATGCAAGATTGGGTCAATGTGAAAATCAGTAAGTTTAATTCACCCTATTAACACACTAATGGAGAAAAAAAAACATACGATCATTTCAGTTGAGGCACAAAAAGCATTTGACAAAATTTAAAAAACAAAACATGAAAAACCCTAACCAAAGTAGGACTTAAAGGGAGCATTCTCAATCTTATAAAGGGTATATATGAAAAGTCTACACCCATTCCGTATGTAATGGTGACAGACAGAATGCTTTCCCCTGAAATCAGAAATGAAGTAAGAATATGATTCTCGTCACTCTTTTCAACATATAATAGAAGACATATAATAAATTTTTTAATGCATATATTATTGAAAAAGATAAATGAAATAGTCTTTATTCACAGATGACATAATTGTCTCTGTAGAAAATCACGAAGACAAGGAATCTACAATAAAGCTGCTGGAACTAATAATTGACTTTAGTGAAGTTGCAGAATACAAGGGCAATATACAGAAATCAATTGCATGTCTATATATTTGCAATAAACAATTAGAAATTGAACATTTAAAATCTAACAACGTATGTACAAGATTTATTAAAAACTAAACAGCATTGATGAGAGTAATACAAAATGACTAAAGAAATAAAGAAGCATTCTGTGCTCATATATTAGGACAGTAGTCCCCAACCTTTTTGGCACCAGGGACTGGTTTCATGGAAGACAATTTTTTTCCATGAGTGGGTAGGGAGGGATGGTTTCAGGATGAAACTGCTCTACCTCAGATCATCAGGTATTAGTTAGAGTCTCATAAGGAGCACACAACCTAGATCCCCCGCATGCACAGTTCACAATAGGGTTTGTACTCTTGTGAGACTCTAATGCCATTGCTGATCTGAGAGGAGACAGTAATGTTCATTTGCTGCAACTCACCTCCTGCTGTGCAGCCTGGGTCTGTTAGGATCAATGCTGGTCTGTGTTCCAGGAGCTGGGAACCCCTGCATTAGAAGGTTCAATCCTTTCCTAATTGATTTACATTTTTTTAAAAAATTGGAAAAATCAATATTGTTATTATGCCAATTCTCCCTTAGTTTACCTACAGATTCAATGAAATCCTAAAATTCCAGCAGGCTTTTATTTTACAGAAATCAATGTGCTGATTCTGAAATTTACACGGAAATCCCATGGAACTAGAATAGCTAAAACACAAAATACAAAGTTACAGAACTCACACTACCTGACTTACTTTAAAGCCACGGCTATTAAGACAATTTGTTACGGCCATAGTAATAGATATAAAGATCAAAGTGAAAGAAAAGAATTTAGAAATACACCCACAGGTAATATGGTCAATTCAATTTTGACAAGGATACCAAAGCAATTCATAGAAGAAAGATTTTTCTTTTCAAAAACTTGAATATTCATCTCCACAATGTGATCCTTGACCCTTACCCACCATTACATTAAAAAACAAAATGAACCTATAGAATTTCTAGAAGAAAACAAAAATTCTTTGGAAGCTTCAGTGAGGCAAATATTTCCTAGATAAAACAAGAAAGCACAAACTACAAAAGAACAAACAGATAAACTGAACTTCATCAAAATTAAAAATGTCTGCTCTTTGAAGGATAATGTTAAGAAAATAAAGATGGTTGCAGATGCTGGAAAAATATTTGCATAACACCTGTCTGATAAAGAACTGGTATCCATAACATACATTCAGAGCTTTTACAACTCAGCAATAAGAAAACAAATAACCAAATAAAAATGAGCAAAAGATTTATACAGGCACTTCTCCCAAAATGATAAATGGATACATAAGCACATGAAAAGTTGCTGAACATCATTATTCAATAGGGAAATGCAAATTACAGCCACAGTGTGTTACAACTAAACTCCTATTAGAATGGCTTCAATTAAAAGACACTGACAATAAAGTGCCTGCAAAGATACACCACAAATGTGACTGTCATACATTGCTAATGGAAATGCAGAATTGATACAATCACTTTGGAAAATATTTTGGGAATTTATTATAGAGTTAAAGATTTACTTATCATATGACCCAGCTATCTCACTCATAGGATTTACTTGAGTGAAATAGAAACATACGTAGTTATTCCTTAGTATTGATGGGGAATTGGTTTCAGGACCCTCTCAGATGCCAAAATCCACAGATACTCAAGTACCTTATAGAAAATGGTCTAGTGTTTACATATAACCTACACATAACCTTTTGTATACTTTAAATCATCTCTAGATTACCCAGATGATTAGACTATACCTGTCTGCCTAGATTAGATTATAATGCCTAACACAATGTAAATGCTATGTACATTGACACACTTCATCATTTTTTTATTTGCATTTTAAATTGTTTTTTAATATATTTTCAATCTGTAGTTGTGTGAATTCATGGATTCTGAACTCATGAAAATGAGGGGCAACTGTATTCACAGAAAAACTATACATATTTTTTTTCTAGTAGCTTTATTGCCAAAACTGGAAATGATCTAAATTGTCATTAACTAGAGGATAGATAAATAAATTACAATACATCTGTAAAATTAAATATTAGTAAAAATACATTAAAAATGAACTATTGATAGGTTGGTGCAAATGTAGTTATTTATAAGTAATTATAAGTAATGGCAAAAACCCCAACTAAATTCAATATAAATAAATCTCAAATATACAATGCTATGCAAAAAAAAAATCTAGGCTAAAACAGCTGTATGCTATGATTCCATTTATATGGCATTCCAGAAATGAAATCACCTTTGCAAAAGTTGTAACAGTGAGAAGATTATGACAGTGAAAGAGATGTGATCCAATCAACCCTCATCTTGCCTTTAACCTCCAAACTGCTCATTCCTGAATTTATGCTAACTTTGAGAGAAACTTAGTTTATAAGTTTTAAATGGTAATAGCCTTTCACCAAAACTAAACCACCTAGGTAAAACTATGAAAGGCCATCAGGTTAGGAGGATGAGAGGGGCCTGAATTATCTTAGTATGTAGGCATAGTTAAACCATTACCAGCCATTATTTCAGAGGTCACAAGATTTTGCAACTTCCCCAATTACTTCTGTAAATGGCATCACTATTGTAGAACTGAAGATTGACCTTTTGAGATGTCTTCTTAGGATTTTGCCTTTCTGAAGACCAGATGGTCCCTCTGGACCAAAGCCTCCTCTGTGGCTCCCAGCCAGAAGCAGACTCAATGCAGGAGGACTGTTTTCCATACTCCTATGATTGCATCTCCAACCCATCACCAGCATTCATTCCCTGTCCTCCTGCTGGCCAAATCATCCTTGAAAAACCCTAGCCCCTGAATTTTCAGGGAGATTGATTTGAGTAAGAACTCCGACTCCTGTGTGGTGTGGCCACCTTTGTGTCAATTAAACTCTTTCTTTACTGCAATGCGGTGATCTCAGTGAACTGGTTTTTTCTGTGCGCTGGGCAGGAAGAAGTTGTTGGGTGATTGCAGAAATATCAAAACAATAAGGACAGAAAACATGTCAGTGTTTGCCATGGGCTATGACTAGAAGTAGGGAATTGGCTACAAATGTGCACAGTGGAAGGTTTGAAGGTGATAGCAATTCTAGATCTTCATCATGGTCTTCATATATGCATTTATCAAAATGTATAAAATTATAGACAGAAAAAGGTGAGTTTCACTGTTGTAAATTATAATTCAATAAACTTAAAAAGAAAAAAGGATATATGTAAAATGAACAATTTTTTCTTGCTTACAGTCGTCCAAGATGGCCTTGAATTATGTAACAGACTTTCCTTCAAAGTGGTAAAAGTTAAATCACCCTCTTCAATTGGAAAACATACAGTCTTGGATGACACTATAAAGAAAATTTTCTTGCAGTCAATGAAACTGCATATATTTCTATTCACAACTCAGTAACTAATTATCTGTATCTGATTTTTGTAAAGTAGGCACATGACTATGCAATTGTATATGCTTGATATAAATATTAGTTGAATCAATACATGAATAATTGCATTAATCAACAATGAGCAAGTTAATGAACTAAAATGAACATTTCTCTAGTCATGTACTCAAGGTAAACACTATGGGTGCTTGTTCTTTAAATAAACTTTATAATAAATCTTTGTGTAGCTAAATAAGTGATTTAAATATGAAAATAAATACATTTGCTTTACAAACAAGACTATTTGATGGGAATTTTTAAAAAATTCCAATAATACATTCAAATATTTTTCAAAATCTGATTCATTGAGATCTCATGACATCTTAGATTACTCTTTAGTGTAATTACCCATGAATTTCTTTGTTTAAATAACAGTGAAGAGATATCTAAAAATAATAGTTAGCATTTATGGTTACTACGAGCCTAGCATTCTTGTAAGCATTTCACATGTAGTAACACATTTATTTTTAGCATCAACTCTACTACACAGGTTATTCTTACTATACCATTTTACTTCTGGAAAATCTGAGGCAGAGGAGGTTAAGAAACGTCTCTAAAGTCACAGGACTATTTAGAGGTGGTCTTGAATTTAAACTCAAGAAATTAGATTCCTAATCAGCGAATCTTGACAAATTACTACCTAGCTGCTCATGAGATAGCAGCAATCCCCACACTCCTTCTCTATGTCTACACAGAGATTATGGGAGGAGGGCACATGGGGAAGGAGAGCCTAGCTCTAGATCCTGAGCAAATCCTTCAGTGTGGCTCTTTCCTCATTGTTAAAAAAAAAAAAAAAGCTCTCTGATTTTACCTCCACTTAGGACATTTGAGAGTAGCACTTGCATCCTGTGGGCACTCTTCAAAACCTCAGAAGAATCAAATAGTATCTTTCATCTAAAAATTTTGGAGATTTCCCCCTTATTTCTCCATAGTGCTGACGCTTTTAAGCTAATGTCCTCCCTCAGCAGTGATAGAATTAGCAGATGTTGAGACAGCATCTTCCTTTATCTCCTTTGCAGAATCAGTATACCCCTGTCATCTCCCCCTGCAAGACAAAGCAAAAATACGCCTTCCTTTTGGCACTGATTCTTAATGTTTCCTTCCATTAAGGATTCGTGTTATGATATTTATCTTCTGTTTTTATAATCACTGCCTCTTACTAAAATATAATTTCAATGTGACTTTGCTGACATTTACAGAAATGTTATCTTCATAACTTTCTTCTTTAGAGCCAAGCATAGCCAAGAAGTATAAACTTCTATGGTCTCCCTTCTTCCCTGTTGAAATTGGTCTCCCTCAGGCGAAATCCAACAGTAATTGTTAGTTTCATACTCCTTAGCTTTCTCAGATAGTGCTTTCATTAAATATCATGGCTTCAACTATCAAATTAATACTAACGATGGCTTCTCTATTATTTTACCTCTTATCTTTTATTCAAGCTAAATTCTACCTTCCATGCTGCTCAGAGGATATGTATTTTAAGATATCTGATCATCCATCTTAAATTAAATTAGCTATTTTATTTTAAACAAAGCATATTCCTATCCTTTTTTTTCTGTATATCTGTCAAAGGCAAAAATTTTAAACCAGCATGAAATCCTGTCCTTTTTATGACATAGTCCATGGTCAATTAATCTTGCTTATCTTTTCTTTACATTTTTCACATGGACCTGTAGTCCTAGCTACCTGGGAGACTGAGGCGGAAAGATTGCTTGAGCCCAGAGGTCAAGGGTACACTGAGCCATGATCCTGCCAATGTGGTCCAGTCTGGGCAACAGAGCGAGACTTTGTCACACACACACACACACACACACACACACACACACACACACACACACCCCACACACACACGGTATCTTTTATTTTGGTCAGCCCACTTGTTCTTTCCATAACCCATGTGGTTTTTTTCAACCCTAATAACCATCCTCTTCATCCTATCCCTTGCTATAAATGGGAACAAGGACCCAGAGCCAGTCAATCATCATATCCCACCCATTCTCCCAAAACTATGACCCCCAACTGAGTCAATCAGAAGCCATCCCTGAGTGGATTTATGGGCCTGTGAAAGATAAAACTCTTCTCTAGGGTTCATGAGCTATCAAAACAATTGGTCATATGTATTTCAATGAAGAGTGTACACTGGAAGGTATATTTAAAAGAGGGGGGAAAGAGAACACAAGTTCTATTGTTTGAACATGTTGATCAAGGCATGTATAATACCAGACCCACTCTTTGACTTCTCAGTTATATAAGCTGGTACATTTAATTTTTGGTTACACTTTTTATGTTGGGTTTCAATCACTTGCAACTTAAAGACTCTGTTTATTACACAATATAGTGTACCCATTATTTGGTTTATTACTGCAAGGTCACAGATAGGTTCAAGAGTTAAAGAAGAATCACACACCACATAGTAATTCAGTAGCTGATTTGAAGTATGTCCTCTGTTACGGTAAATTGTGTGTATGTGAGTTTGGCAAGTGCTTCAAGAACAACAATGAGGGCTAAGAAACTGCAGAGAATAAAGCAATTCATTGTGACTAGGCAGGCTGGGAAAGTTTCTGGGTATAACAGCGTTTTAAGCTGGACGTAGAAAGATGAAAGCTGGCAATACTATTGCGAAGTTTGATATCAAACATTGTATTATTTGCTCAAGTTTATTTCTGAAATCATTTCCAGTACTGTTAATCTAAATTTATTTATCATAAGGCTCCAGTTCATAAGTAACTTGTCTTCTTCCTGCTTGTTTTTATACTAGATGATATCATTTTTTAGTTACTTCATTGTATTGTTGTTATTGTTTGTTTGGTTTTTATTTTTAGAGAGAGGATCTCACCCTGTCGCCCAGGCTGAAATGCAGTGGCTCCATCATAGCTCACTGTAGCCTTAAACTCCTGGGCTCAAGCAATCCTCCTGCCTTAGCCTCTCTAGTAGCTGGGATTACTGGCACGTGCACCATGACTGGCTAATTTTTTTTTTTTTTTTTGGTAGAGACAGCGTCTCCCTATGTTGCCCAGGCTCATCTTGAACTCCTGGCCTCAGGTAATTCTCCCACTTCTGCCTCCCAAAGTGCTGGGATTACAGGTGAGAGCCACAGCCCCCAGCCTCCATATGCGCATATTGCATATCTTAATTCGACCATAATCTCCTGAAAGCAAATACTATTTTATCATCTCTTTAATATCTACTACAGCATCTAACACAGCACTGGGCACAAAGTACTTTAAAAACACTAAAAGAACGCAAATGCCACGTTTTTGACAGTCTGATTAAACATCACTATATGGTAGATTAATTTCATTCCTGAATGATGTTGAAGACTTTCTGTTATTCTCAAACAAAAAACCTAGTAGCTTGTAAAATTCCTTTCCCTTCCATGATACTATTTCAAGCATGCAGAGGAAAGTAAATTAAGTGGTGTTTGACTGACAAGTCTAAATTGGGACTGTTTCTTTACCTGCTTTGACCTCTGAGCTTTTAACTAGAATCTTGAGATTAAGTTTATTAAATATTGTAGTTTATTAGGAAAATAAAATATTTGGAAAGAAGATAAAAACAGAATGAAATAAAAGCTAAAGGTGTGTTGAAACTGATTAGACTGAAGCTGTAAGTAAACTAAAGTAGGAGTAAAAACGTGAGACATAGGAAATTATTTTGCTAGAGTACAGTAAGACGACATCAAAGCCATTAAAATATACGAGTGTGAAGTCAAAGATTTACAAGCCTGAAATTACTAAGATTTTAGGATTACTTGGCTGTGAGAGACATAACTGAAGATCTCTGAAATTAAATGTGTAGAAAATAATTCTTTCCACAGGAAGGGTAACGTTAACCAACATGAGGCTAATCAATGAGTAATGGTGATTTCACAAATAGGATTACTGTATAAAAATATTAGAACATGGAGCTACAGAAAAATTGTATCTTATCATGGAAGACAGCTATCAGAGAAGAGAGGAAAATTCAGCAGTCAAATATCTGATTGTTTAGATTAAGGCAGGTCCAGGTTTTATGGGACCTGAAACTCAAACAATTTTGGGGACACTCTAAAAAACAACATTGTGGATGCCAAATTTGGTATAGCAATGTCTGTTTAGAATGAGAAATAAAATCACAATAAATTACAAATTTATATAATGTTAAAATTATAAAATCGAGAAAAAATAATAATGGCCTGACACACCTATATAATTAATGATTTTTTTGAGCATTTTTTGCTGCATATAATTTAATTGCCTTTCCATATGACAAAGATTTTTTAAATAACATTCTCTATATAGAAAATAGAAAGATAAGTTTTTATGTTAGCATCATTGATCAAAAAATATTCATTATTGATAGTTAAGAAAAATTTTCTTTTTGCTTCAAAACTCAGTGTTGGTTGCATCTCATAAATTATTAGAATGGTGGCCAAATTTGGAAGTCTTCTACCAAGAGTTTTTTATATATAAGCTCTTACAAATGTAGCTGCTGTTTGTACGACTGCTAGAGGTTTAAGCCTTACAAATAAGAATTCTGATAAATTCTATTTTGCACAATTTTTATCAGAAAAAATGCATGATGCTTTTATAATTGTATGTTCCTTATGAATACATTCTTGATATGAGACAACTTCTTTTTTTTTTCCCCTAGGTACTGTGATAACAGAATCCACCACTTATAATTTTATGTAGGAAACTATTAGAAAAAAATTCCCTCCAAATAGCTTGCAACTTAAACATTTCACACTTGTTTCTCTTTCACTATCCACTTATCTCTCCTTGATGAGCACTTTTATATCATGATACTATCATGATACCAAGAAGTTTAGCACTGCTGAACTCCTACAGTCACGTTTGTCTTCACATATCATTGTGTCATGATATCAGCTATGGCTCCATATGACTAACAATAACTTAATTATACTCAGAAGTGACTGGGAACCAAGAAAAAGGTCCCATTAAACCTGAAATAAATATATCCTCCACAGAGCTACCCCTTGTCAGTTTCCCCAAATACTACGGCCCCTCCAACCCAGCCCAACAGACACAAGGGAAGGTGCGAAGTAAGTCAATCTTCATAGATTATGGTTACATTAGGTTTGCAAGTTTTACAAAAACATGTTACCACGTGAACAAATTTCAAGGACATCTAGAGCCATGCAAGCGAAGGATCCCAAAATGTAAAAGTAAATATGCCTTTATTTAGAAAAACACTATTTAGAAAAGGTCCTTACACATCTCTCTTTTTTTGGTGACATGTATAAAATTTATGGAAAATTCCCATTTTAAAAATTGTGAAATTTAACATGTAAACAAGAAGTCTTCTACTAAGAAACAAGAAAGTGTTTGCACTAGTTTGCTAGGGTTGCCATAACAAAATGTCACAGACTGGGTGGTTTGAAAGACAGAAATTTATTTTCTAACAGTTAGGGAGAAAGGAAGCCCAAGGTCAAGGTGCCAGCTAAATCAGTTTCTCCTAAGGCCTTTCTCCTTGGATTATAGATGGTTACCTTCTCACACAGCCTGTGTGCATGTATCCTGGGTGACTCTTCCTCTTTTTATTAGGACACCAGTCATATTGAATTAGAGATTTTCCTTTATGTTGTCATTTACCCTTAATTACCTCTTTAAAGGCCCAAATTCACAAACCTTGGGGATTAGTTCTTGAACATATGAGTATGAGGGGTACAAAATTCCATAATAGTACATAAAACATATATGTACAGTTCAATAAATAATCACAAACATAGCCACCACCTACATCAAGACATGAAACATTGCTATCACCAAAATACACCTTAGCAAACCATATTGAAACATTGAAACATATTGAAACCAACATGAAACATTGTTATCACCAAAAGACATCTTAACATACCAAGATATTAACAAACCATAGCCGACAAGTCTTTTCCTAAACATAACATCCTTCCTTACCATAGATGTAATCCACTCTTCTGGGAGCTATTTTCTTTGTAGTTTTCAATCTATACATGCAGCTTTAGACAGTGTTGAATAGTTTGGTCTACTTTTGCAATTTGTATAATGGAATTGTGCTCCTATGTATTATTTAGGGTCGTTTTTTCACACAATCTTTCCTTTGTGAGATGTAACACACAAAGTTTACTCATTTCTCAGCAAGGACAAGACAGTAAATATTTAGGCTTGAGGGCCAATGGCTTCTCTGTCACAATCATTTCTGCTATTGTGAAAACAGCATAGACAATATAAGTGAACGGATGTGATTTCGTTCAAATAAATATTCACAAAAACAGGTAACAAGGGTGCAAACTGTAGTTTCCTGACTAACATGGTTTGGATCTGTGTTCCCAGCAAATCTCATGTGGAATTATAATTTCTAATGTCAGAGGTGACACCTAGTGGGAGGTCAATTGATCATGGAGGCAGATTCCTCATGAATGGCTTAGTACCATCCCCTTACTGTGAGTGAGTTCTTGTGACATCTGGTTGTGTAAAAGTGTGTAGCACCTCCCCGTAGCTCTTTCTCTTGCTCCTGCACCCACCTTGTGAAGTGTCTGTTCCCTTTTCACCTTTTGCCATGATTGTAAGTTTACTGATGCCTCCCCAGAAGCTGAGCAGAAGCTGCCATGCTTCCTGTACAGCCTGCAGAACTGTGAGTCAATTAAACCTCTTTTCTTTGCAAATTACCTCAGTCTCAGGTATTTCTTTATAGCAATGGAAGAACAGATTAATACACTGACTTTGTCTCTGTAGGATCTTTCAGGCCTGATATTGGTTATTAGTACTTCCTTTCTATTTTCCCTGATTGATCTCAAAAAAGATCATTAACAGCATTTGAATATAAAAGTAACTTTTGAATTGGTTGACTCTCTGGACACAGAATTTTGAGATTAGCAGTACTTCTCTTTCAGCAAGTTAAAGATATTATTTTATTATCTCCTGATTTTTATTGTTGCTGCTAAGAAGTCAATGATACAACTAATTATTGCACTTTAAAGGCAGTATCTCTCTTTTTTCTTTTTGCTATAATGAAGACATTCTCCTGATCTTTGATATTTTATACTGTTAGTGGAATGTCTTTAGATAGGAAATGTTTTAAAAATGATTTGCTAGATATTCAGTGGGACTCTTGAATGCTTTTCATTGTGTCTGGAAATTTGTTAGCCATCATCTTCATGCATTGACTCTATTCTCCTTTTCTCTTTCTCTTTTCTCTATTCTCTATTCTCTTTTCTCTATTCTCCTTCAGGAACTCCAATTAAATATATATTTTCTCTTACTTATCTCTTAAGTTCTCTTCTATGTTTCCACCTTTTCATTTCTGTATGCTGCTTTCTATTCAATTTCCTATAACTTATTTTCCAGTTCATTTATTTGTTCTTCACTGTGTCTGCTTTTAAATTCATCTATTAAGTTACTGAATTTCAAAGATTATAATCTAATCTTCATTTTCAGAATTTCTCTTTGGCACTTTTTTGGTATGCTAGATTACTTTTTACAGTTTCCTCTTCTGGACAGATACAAGTTTGTCATTTTTTCTTTGTACATAGTATCATCTATTTTTGTGATCTATGTTTCATAAACCGTACCTGATGATTTCTCCTGTAAGAAGTGTTGATAGATGCTCATCGATTTGCTTTTGCTTTGATGCTGCCTGCTCAGGGTTTTTCTCTTCCTCGTGTGCTTTGTTAATGTCGCCTTTGAGAAACATCTTACGAGTCTTCTTTGAGGCCTAAGATAAAGTGGTATCTACACAGAATATCTAAGAGAATGATTCCTTCTCAAACATTTTACATTAAATTTATGATTTTAAGAGTTTTTGGACCACTCAGGTGATGTCAGTTTGGCTCCAAATTTACAGAAGTTTCAGCTTTCTTTACAACTTCTCAGTGACAATATCCTCTTCGAATCATCACTTAGAATGAAGATGACTTTCCTAGAAACCCCATGGGGTTTGAGGGTGGAAGTGGGTTTCTTTTTAACTTACCTTTAGTTTGAGAGGATGGCTCTTTGAGGTCCCAGCTCACTGTGTAAAGGTTATCTCTTACACTTTATAATTAGCCTATTTCTGGGCATTGGATTCCTTCCCCATAAACCATGAGACCATCTAGAGGAAAGGTCAAGTGTTTTTAGGTGGATAAACGTCCTCCCTTAGTTCATCAGATTCCTTCTGTCTCTTCATTTTATCCAGATGATTCCTTTCTACCTGTCACATCTTCAATATTTTTATGACATCACACAATTTTTAATCTATCATTTAGTTGTTCTCAGTGGGGGAGTTGGTCCCCATAATCCAGACTACATTACTAGAAAGGAGAAAAGAAGGAGAAAGCTTTATTAAAGAAAAACCTTTAATAAAGCTTTTGGCATCTTCCCCTTAACTTTATATTTAGTTTTAGTAGAAATGAGCCTTGACTTTTTCCCCCTGTGTGCAGTTAGTAATCTGTTGTGAATTGAGACTGCAAATGCTTAAATTGGAAACTTATCTATTAGAGATTCGGTTTTACTTTCAAAGCTCAGTACCTGAAGCTAAAACACAGGAGATTTTATATTGTTGGTGCTTCTATTTTTGATGTGCGGCACTGAGTGGGACTACAATAATAGTGATAGTGGTAAATGTTCTGAAAAGCATGGGTGGCCTGCATTGCTGAACTTCTCCAGTCATGTTTGTGTTCACCTTATAACTCTGCCTCTTGTATTGTGTGGAACACAAGTCCATTGGTAAAGCAGTTTCTTCCTGTGCTCCTCTGTTGAAGGACATGTGGTATACTCTGATTCCAAATCCAAACAAGTAAGCTGGCCCCACCATGCACTTTTAAATTCTGAACACATTATTTATTTGGCACCAAGACATGAGAACCATAGAGCCCAGGCTTTTTCACCAGCTTTAAGTATAAATGCAGTAGAAACTGCCCTTGCAAAAAATATAACTGAGAAAAGTAAAAGAGATCGACCCAACCCACTCCACTTTGTTTCTAACCTCCAAGCTGTCCTTGCTCACTCCTGGGCGTAGGCCAAACTAACTTTGGGAACTAAGTTTACCGTTTAACTTTGAGACAGAAACAATAGCGGCTCTTTCCCAAAACAAACCTCTTTGCTCCCTGAGGACTAGACTGCCCTGGCAGAACAAATTAGCCATGAGATTAGAAATTATGTCTTAGGAGTCATGCAGCAAGATTCTGGACCTGGCCAAATTACTCCTAGGGATAACATCACTATTGTAAAACCTAAGATCAGTGCTTCAGATGTTTTGCAGACCCTGCACTCAGTGGATCACTGGGCACTACCCAGGTGGATAAACTAGCTCATCTGGTCTTGTGGCCCCCACGCAGGAACTGACTTAATGCAAAAGGACAGCTTCAACTCCCTATTATTTCATCTCTGACCCAGTCAGCACTCCCAATTCACTAGTTTCCTACCCACAAAATCATTCTTAAAAAACCTGGTATCTGAATTTTTGGGGAGACTGATTTGAGCAAAAATAAAACTCCAGTCTCCCATACAACCAGCTCGGTGTGAATTAAATTCTGTCTCTATTGCAATTTTCCCCTTAATAAATTGGCTTTCTGTAGGCAGTGGACAAGGAGAACCAGTTGGGCGGTTACACAGTAACATTAAATTTATTGTACAAATTACAATGACTTGAATCCCCTTTCACTACAGAAACCCACTTAGGTTCCAGAGCTCGTTGTACACTGAGGAAAGGGCCCATATGTCTTTTTCTTCAGCTTCTCATCAAGCCACCATGACACTGTCCTGAAGCCAGTGGGCTGGTCTTTCCTAGATAACTGCTCCAGTGAGAGAGGAAAAAGGAAGAAACTGGTCAGGCAGGCAGTTAGGGTGTGTCCTTGGTCAACTTCTCTGAAATAAAAGAATAGTCTGCAGGCACAGATAGGGGAACTTGCACAGAGGCCTTGTCTAAGGTATGTCCACAATCACACTGATAAGAAAGACTACACAGGTAACTTGCTCAGACATGCCCTCAATGAAAAATTTCATCCCCTGACACACGTGCAGTAAGGGGAACAAAGCAATATGGAGTAACTCAAGCTAAGCACCTGCATGTGTGTTAGGAAGATGGGGTGAAGCTACCTGAAATTTGTGCCTTATGCAAATGAGAGGCCCAGCCCTTAGAGGTTTCTTATAAAAGCCTTGCATTCAACTGTAAAAATGGCAACCTTCTTCCTAGACCCTTATCTGTGGCAGAACACTTTCTTCTTTTGCTTACTAAATTTTTGCTCCAACCTCACCCTTTGTGTCTATCCTCCTTAATTTTCTTGGACATGAGACAAAGGACTCCAGATAATATCTCATAATGAAAGACTGCTACATTATGGTGCACTGGTGAGACTGTAACACTAGCAGGTACTGCCAGCCTATGGTGGTATCTACCACTCTTGCAGTCTCTGATCTCAGTTGGCCAGGCACTGTTCTAGGCTCTCCTCCTCCATCCCAAGCATGCAAGAGGCTTTCATGATAATTTTGCACTGCCTTAAGCAAACCGAGTTGCAAGTTCTGAAAATAATGTATGGAAATTTCGTTAAGAAAGAAAGCATAACAATGAATAAACTAAAAATGCTTCTTGGAAAAGCCACTCTCTGAGACCACAGATTCAGACTCCTCAAGACCTCTTACATTTCATCTCACTGTTGCTACATGCCAGAAGTCAGTTTATCCTGAAGGGAATCAGAATATTTCACCTCAAAATATGTCTCCCTGGTATGATGAGTATTTTAGATTAAAAATCTTTAGAGGTCAAGAAGCACAAGTAGAAGAGACTTTTTCTCTACATAAAAATAAGACTGACAGGCCAGGTGCAGTGGCTCACGCCTATAATCCCAGCACTTTGGGAGGCCGAGGTGGGCAGATCATGAGGTCAAGAGATCGAGACCATCCTGGTCAACATGGTGAAACCTCATCTCTACTAAAAATACAAAAATTAGCCGGGCATGGTGGCACGAGCCTGTAGTCCCAGCTACTCAGGAGGCTGAGGCAGGAGAATTCCTTGAACCCAGGAGGTAGAGGTTGTGGTGAGCCGAGATCATGCCACTGCACTCCAGCCTGGGTAACAAGAGCGAAACTCCATCTCAAAAAAAAAAAAAGACTGAGTTACCAAGAACAGTTGTTCTCCTTTCCTTCCCCATTATCTCATTATCCATCACAGAAAAGAAAACCAAGATGTGCCACACCTAAACAGATCCTTTTTCAAGATAATGATTGTCTCCAGGGATCATTTAAATTCCAGAGTACTATTTATAAATTAATTTCTGTTCCCAGAGCCAATCATTCTCCCTAGTAATTATTCATTTCCCCTAAATAAAATTCCTCTTCCTTCCCTCCCTTAACTTGTTTTACCAGGATGCAAGCCCCCATTCTTTCTGTAACCTTGAGATAGTATGTAAGCTTCTGTACCTCACTGGGAAGTTGGGGCACCATTCTGAAGGTTCCTGTGCATTTGTTATAGGAGGTAGCTAGTCAGATATGAGCAGGGCCAGAGAGGGCCCCTTCCCCACAACCAGGAAGGTCAGGCAACCATCAGGTGATAGTCGTGTGGCTGTTAACTGTCGCTCTAAAATAGTAATTGGTCACAGCTGGTGCCAGGGAAAGGCCGTGACCCTATAGATAGAAAACACCTGAAACTGGTGATCAGCCGCTTCCCAATAAGAGCTCAGGAGTTGGGAGAGTGGACTCAAGGATGTGAACTAACGGCAGAGTTTAACTGGCATACCACCTCCTAGGGACATTCAGCTGGTGAGTGAAGAACACCTCAGGTGAGCATGGGTACAATGCCAGTAAACACACTGTTCATACTCCCCTCCCAAGTGCTATTAGGCCATTGGGCATGCAGACAGCCCACCTCAAGGGAAGAATCAGAGGAGAAGGAATATAAGATCACGGAAATGTGCCAATGTATAAAACCCCAAGTCAAAATGTCAAACCACGCACTTGTCTTTCAAGTCACCCACTTGACCTTCTTCCAAGTATACCTTCCTTCCTTTTGATTCTGCTCCAGAGCTCCTTGATGAACGTTCACTCCTACTCTAATACTTGCCTTGGTCTCTCCCTGTGCCTTCTGCCCCTCACTTGAATTCCTTCTTCTGCGGAGGCAAGAATTGTGGTTGCAGACCCATAAATATTCACAGAGCCACACGGATTCGCCGCCAGTAACATATACACGTGAAGTAAATTTGGATGTGTTTTCTCCCATTAGTCAATCTGCCTCGTGCCAGTGATTTTAGCAAACCTTCACCACCCTAGCGCTCTATAATGTTCTCACAGCTTTTCTGCATTCTTCAAAGTCAGTGCCTCCCTCCTGGTCATCATTTCTGTCCTGGGATCTATGCCTTCTCACAGTGATTCTCACATTATGGAAGATTTCGTATACATCCTAGAGGCAACCTTTCATCAGAAGAAGGCAGTCAACCACCACGATGTTCTGAATTACTTCTAATAACATCAGGGCACATTTTGGGTTGAATGTCATGAATCTAGATGAGTGCCCGTTTTGTGGTGTGTCAAGCAGTGGGAGGTGAAGGTTTTCCTAACATGTCCTTCCTGCAGTTTGTGAGTCATTTCTGGAGCTCCCACGAGAAACTGCTTGAACAAGAATACTCACAGTTTCTCTGTCAAAGAACATCAGAGCTGGATAGTGGTTAAAGTGGTGTTAAAAAAAAATCAATTTAACCAGAGACTATTGTAATAGGAGAAAAGAGACCTCTGTTTAAAACTGGGCTCAAGTCTTAATATGATCTGAAAAGTGGGAATTTATAGTCAAGGATTAGGGTGAGGGTTCAGTGAGTGGAAAATCAGGAATAGGAGATTCTTGCTAAACCAATTTGACAGGATTCTTGCTGAAGGCAGGCCCAGGTTATAAAATACTGAGGATAAGGTTCTGGCTAACTGACTTAGCAAGATTCTTGCTAAAACCAGACTCTTAAGAGCAAGGCTTAAATAGGGTCTAGTTAAAAAAAAAAAAAGGCGGGGGCTTAAAGAAACTTGTTTAGGGATTGGTCAAGAAGAGAGTCTGTTACCACAAGGATGGGAAATAAATTGTACCCTAAATCTACACTGGAAATGATACACTTCTGTAATAAAAATTTTTTAATGGTAGATTGCAATCCAGTGATATTCTTGAATTCAATGTAATGAATAATCACAAACATTTTTTAGACATTAAACAAAATAGACATAGGGGACATTGTGAAACAGGTGTCTGTTTATGTGCTTGGTCACAATGTAAACTACAAAATTCATCGCTCAGAGAGGATCTGTTGAAAAGTTTGAGAAATACTGCTTTTATGAAATTACTCATCTAAATATACAATTTTGCTGTAACAAAAGCAAATTCTATATTGTTATTCACAGCAGTTTCGCTGCTTTGAGCCAGTTTCTCCCACATCTTCATCTCTGCAGTCTTTTTACATTACACTTGCAGAACTAAAAGTATCATCCAAATGACTTTCCTGAAAGGAACTCCTGAAGGATGGTTAGTCTCCATTTCTAGAGCAAAGAGCATTGTTTCTCGCTTTTAAATAGATTTCCCCACCTCTGTCTTCTACCTGTCAACATTTCCAAAAATTTCTGATGCAAATTTCAATGAGGTATAGTTAGATGGAATGAATAAGATCTGGTGTTTGATGGCACAATGATGTGACTATTGTCAACAGTCATTTATTGTATATTTTAAAATAACTGAAAAAAATTGGAATGACCCTAAAACAGAGAAATAATGAAGGCTTTAAGTGACGGATACCCTAGTTACCCTAATTTGATTTTTATCCATTGTATGCCTGTATCAAAACATCACATGTACCCCATAAATATATACACCTATTATGTGCCCATAAGAAATTTTTTAAATGTTGTTAAAAAAAAAAGGGAGGAGGACCCAAAATACATTATTTTTGTATTTTGTATTCTCCGAAATACATTATTTTTGCCATATCTTTATTTTCTCGTATCTATAGAGGTTCACGTCTTAATCCCCAATAATAAACTCTCTAATGTTACATACCCTATTTATGTTTATTTGAATTGCCATTAAGAAGGTACTTAATAAATACAATTCAGTCAGACTATAACACGACTAAGGTCCAAAAATTAGCACGCAGTCTGGCATCATTGAGTAGCTAAGGAAACCAATGTATGAACCAGGTCAGCTCAAGAGCGGCAGCACCAAGCGTCCGTGACTGTTGATCCGCCCCTGTCCGGGTAGTGTTTGGCGCCACCCGGTGGTTGTCGTCTGTTTCACTTTAAATAGTGCTGGAGCCAGTTCTGGGTCCTGTGGCCGCCGGCTGGAGCTTCCAGGATCTTAGCAAGGATTGGTGGAACCTTCGCCAGCTGGTTCAGGTTTCACTGGCTGCTTCCTTGATAAATCGAAAGGGAGAAAACTGGGAATGTGCAACCCTAACCTCTAGCTCCTGGCTTCCAAGCTGAGGTTTTCATCTTTTTCCTAACTAGCCCTACGCTTGCATCCTCAGCTTTTCTAACCGCACCCCAACCCCAATTGTGTCGGAAAACAGCAGCCAGAGGAACCATGTTGTTTCCATTGCATTTTCGTTCTTGTTCATAGTGGAGTTACGCAGTTCTAGGGGAGGAAAAAAGCAGCTTTCCCCTCTATCCTCCTAGGTTCTCCAGCTGTGGCCCTTGTAAATTCAACTGACAAAAGACAGGTGAAAAAGACAAAAACATACAAATTTATTCAATATAAGTTCTAAAAACATGAAAGCCCTTTTAAGGAAATGAAGACCTGAAGAAGTGGTTTTACCTGAGTGTTTTTTTGATTGTTTGTTTTTGAGATGGAGTTTTGCTCTTGTCGCCCAGGGTGGAGTGCAATGGTGCGATCTGGGCTCAGGCAACTTCCGCCTCCTGGGTTCAAGTGATTCTCCTGCCTCAGTCTCCCAAGTAGCTGGAACTATAAGTGCTCACCACCATGACTGACTAATGTTTGTATTTTTAGTAGAGACAGGGTTTCACTATGTTGGCCGGGCTGGTCTCAAACTCCTAGTATCAGGTCAAATGCCTACCTCGGCTTCCCAAAGTGCTGAGATTACAGGCCTGAGCCACCGTGCCAGGCCGAACCTGAGTGTTTTTGTAGTAGGTTGGGTGTAGGGTGGAAAGTCATAGAAAAGTGTGGTGGGACAAAGGGAAGTGAGCTAAGAGTAGCGAACGAGGGGAATTTGGCAAAGCCTGTTCATGCAGATTCCCTTCAGAAAGCCCTCACCAAGGAGGGTCTTATGACCTGCTTCAGGAGGTATAGGAAAGTCAGAGTCTCTCGTGCACCTGCACATTCTCAAATTCCTTCAGCTTAAAATATCCATCCTGCCAGTGCCATATTTTGGGGGAGTGTATTCTGAACCCCATCACAATCCATGGAGTCACATTTTTTTAAAAAAAATTTGAGCTTAGTAAAGAGGGACTTTATTCAAAAAAAAAGTATTGCAAGAGGAGTGGGGAAGAGACTTGAAACAGGGAGAGGAGGACTATTGCAATAGGAGCCATCCATGACATGAAACCTACCGGGACTCAAGGGCTGGGGAAGTGGGTTTTTCTTTTAGCAAGTGGAGTAAAAAAGGCTGGAAACAGCTGAGTGATCATATAGCATGATCAGCTAGTAGATCAGACAGTGCTTTTACCTGAGGCCATCCTATTTTCTGGTGTGCACCAGCTGGGGCTGAGGGTGAGTCACAGTTGAGGGGCTTGGGAGAAGTTTAGGTAATCAGCATTTTGTACCTATTGATTCATGGTGACAACTGGTCCAGCTAATCATTGATGAGACCAAGAGTAGAAATTTGGAGGGTCTGTGTCGTAAGTAAACAAGAAGGAAAACTATGAGTCTTAAGTCTCTTTGCAGTAAGTTGTTCTCAGAAGCACTGCTGGTGAGAATGTTTTTGTTTTTGTTTTAAGCTTCACTGTTTTCCAGGAGAGCAGGGCTCAGGTAAAGTTCAGCACTGTCACTGTTGAGTGATGATATCTGAGCAGAGGAAGAAGTAGGTTCCTCGGAGTGAAGCCTGGAGGGTGGTGGTGAAGGCTGCATAGAAATGGGGTCAAGAGGAGGCCTCGCATCCCTTATGCCACCTGGTCTACACTGCTACTCCCACTTTCTGACAACTGTAGCATTTCTGTATTGATTTTCATCACCAGGAATCATTCCTGGGAAAATAAATTACCTCCAGTGTGTTCCTCAATAAACAGACTGCAAAGAGAGGATTGTCTATCAATGATTTCCTGGGACAAAAATGATTTCAGTCTCAAGCAAGATAATTTAGTCTAAGCAACTTATTTAAGGTGATTTATTTAATCATTAGAACATTTTAAGATTGTTTTACAAATTGCCTCTTCTCATAAATCAGAGAGGCAGTAAAAAATTCCTCTAAAATACATTATGAAAAATTATGTGAATTGCTTAGAAGAAATGTGGATTATGGGGTAAGCAAAATAAGAAAAGCATTAGTTGAAAAGATAATTTTTTTTAAAATGCAGGACTATCATTTGTAATTATTAAAAAAAGAAAATACTGCCAAAATCTGTGATTAAAATCCTTTGAGAGTAAATTCTTTTTGGCATTTTAATACATATGCTACCTGAATTACCATTAAACTATGAAATTTGTTTGTCAAAATTTAAGAAACCCTTTGTGTCTACCTTCCATGTTCCTCTTTTCTTTTTTTCTGCCTTCTTTCCTTATTTTTTCCTCTTTCTTAGGTGGATATGCAAGCAAAACTTGAAATTTAGTTTTTAAAATGTTGCGGTAAAAAGAGAAAGCTGAATGTTTTTTAGTAATGAGAGTTTAACAAAAGAAATAGGGTCAGTAAGAAGTCAAAGAGGATCATCTAGACAGCACATGCCTGCTTATGAGTCAATTGCATGGGCAAATGAATAGAAAAAGGTGGCACTGAGCTTACAGTGAAATGAGAATTTAAATCTCGAATTAATGAAAATGCTCTGAGGTGATGGGGGATTCTTTTCTGTCTCCCAGATTGTGTATAATAATTGGGGAGTATGGAAATCTTTCTCCATAAAGAAAGAAACTTGTTGTGATACAAACAAACTAAGTTATAATAAAAGTTTGCAGCAAGGAACAATACCACACAGATAATTCAAAGATGATATCTTGTGAGGAGAAGTGAATGCATGGTTTTCATTGCTTATTGGCCCTAGGCTATAAAGTCCTTAGGGAGAGATTTCTTAGGAGTATGTCTGATTTAAGGTCAGAGTGGAGGCAAGCAGGGTAAAATTAGGAGCAAAGAAGAAAGCATTGTGTAAATAACAAGACACTGGTTTGTTGTAACTGTCAAACTACAGGAGATGGTGATCTGGATTCTCAGGGATTATAATATACATTCTCTTAAAACTTAAGGATTAAAAACCAGCATCCATTTCAATGGGGACATATCCCTTTAACGTTTCCCTCCAATAAATAAAAAGACAGAGTGACTTTTTCTATTTTTCTGATAGTCATCCAATAGCTGGTCAGAAAGTCATCCAAGAGCTAACTCGATATATAAGCATGGCATGAATGCAGCTGAAGCATACTTTGATTTTACTTGGTATTTTACGTAGCACACCTAAATCGTTGGATAGTGAAATCCTATGGGATAGGAAGATAAACTGCTCACTTTCTGGATCATCAGTAAAAAGTCAATGAAATCAAATGCATAAAGGGAAAAAACACTCGACATTAGTGTTGGTAACCAGTGAAGAATTCTTCTGAGAGATCAGAATCTTTGGGAAATTCCTAAAGTGTTGATGGAAAAAAAAAATTGAGGCAGTTCACTGAAGGTTTAGCAATGTTTTTGAACAAAAATAAATGTCAGTTGGAAGCATGTAAAAGAGCCCTTTAAAAAACAAAAACAAAAACAAAAGCAAAAAAAACCCTTGAACCTTATTTGAAGATCTTGGGTCCAAAGGTGAGGACTGGCTATCAAACCTTTGGGGAATGCATTTGTTAGATATTTATTTCTTAGTGCAAAAGAGCAGCACATGAAAATTGTGGTTCACAGAGAGGCTAAAGAAACAGAAAAACTGCTTACTGTTGAATGTTTAACCCCATCAGTATAGGTAGCAGTCCAGAAAGTCTTGGTTTTAAACAACAGAAACCAACTCTGACGGATATAAGCAAAACATAAAATTATTAGGATATTAGGCAACATATATAATCACTAGAAATACTGATGAAATGTGCTATGGTTTAAAGGCATTCCCCCAATGAGCATGTGTTAGGAACTTAATCTCAAATGCAATAATGTTGCGAGATGGGCCCTAATGGCAGGTGTTAGGTCATATGGGCTCTGCCTCCATGAATTGATTAATGCCCATTACAAAATGGCTTGAGGCTGTGAGTCTGATCTCTTGCACTTTCTTGCCCTCTCTTTGCCCTTCTGCTATGGAATGATACAGCAAGAAGGTACTTGAAGTATGCTGGCCCCTCAATATTGAACTTTTCACCCTCCAAAAAGATGATCCAATACATTTCTGTTCATTATAAATCACCTAGTTTCAGGTATTCTGTGATAGCAGCACAAAACAGACTGCGACAAGCTGGGATTGTGAAACAGGCAGAAAACAGTTCAGGCAACAGTAGTGGGCACAATAGTTTATACCAAGACTATGAGCAGCTATAGGCTCTGGAAACCACTGCCAGTTCTGTATTTTCCATGACCTGCAGAAACAGTGAGTTACTTTTTTCTTAGTTACCAGGACGTATTTCTCAGTCCTCGGGTCTTTGCATCTTTGGCTAATGATTCAAAGGCCAGGCAAGTTCACCTCATTGTCTAAGCCTATGGGAGGAAAAAAAAAAGAATCTATTTTAACTTCTAAATTGTCATTATGTTGTTACTGCTGGACCGGCTATCTTGCTTTCAAAACAAAAGTTTCAGACATACTTTTACTAAATAAGTGATTAATCAAACTTAAAATGCCCTGAATGGGAAATCCATGACATAAAGACCAGTGGTGAGAAGAAAAACCAGTTAAACAAAGCATTAAATATAATTTGTAAAAAATAATGCTGCATTATGAAAGGCAAATATAAGATATACTTAGTTACATATGATAAATACTTATTTATATATAATCAACAATAGTAATAACTAGTGCCACAATATATGGAGAAAAATTGGGAAGAAGTTGGTGGGATAAGAGAAAGAAGAAGTGTGCTAATTTCTTTGCATAGTATATATTAATTACTGTATAGTATAATAATTATAGTATAAATTAAAAATACTGTCCTAATTAACTCTTTTGTCAAAGAGGAAGTCAACTTCAATCACAAACTTTTAAGAAAATCATTACAATGAAGAAATTATACATAACTTATTAGCACTATGTTTAGCTGAAGCTTCAAAATGTTAAATATATCTCTAATAAATGAGAATAGTTGGGAAAATAACTAATCAATTATAAACTTTAGTTTAATTTTTATATGCTAAGAAAATTGGGAAGATTAAACTCAGAGATAATAAATTAGGAATCAGAAAACAGGAAAACAATAGAGCTAACAGAGACATACTCAATTATTTCTTTTAAAAATAAATATTTAGCTATGTAACAAACCTGCACATCCTGCACATGTGCCCTAGAACTTAAGATAAAAGTTGAAGAAAAAGATATAAAAATAAATATAATAGAAAAACATTTGGTCTAATGATTATGTGATAATCTTTAAAAAACAAGACAGTCTAATTTGCATTTCTGTAATGATTAGTGATACTGAGCATTTTTTATATACCTGTTGGCCATTTGTATTCCTTCTTTTGGAAAAAGACTATTCTGATCTTTTGCCAATTTTTAAATACAATTATTAGTTTTTCCCCTGTTGAGTTGTTTCAGCTCCTGATATGTTCTGGTTGTTAATCCCTTTTCAGATGGGTAGTTTGCGAATATTTTCTCCTATTCTGTGGTTTTTCTCTTCACTTTCTTGATTGTTCCCTTTACTGTGTAGAAGCTTTTTGGCTTGATGTGATCGCATTTGTCTATTTTGCTTTGGTTACCTCCACTTTTGGAATTTGTCTCAGTAAATCTTTGCCCACACCAATGTCCTGAAAATTGTATTCAAGATTTTTTTTAGTAGTTTAATAGTTTGACATCTTACATTTAAGTCTGGAACAAAATATTATTTTGTTTTGTTTTAAAATTCAAGCTCTCTTTATTTTTGTAATCTTTAATTTTTAATTTTTCCATAGGTTTTTGGGGTACAGGTTGTATTTGGTTACATGAGTAAGTTCTTTAGTGGTGATTTATGAGATTCTTATACACCCATCACCCAAGCAGTATACACAGCACTCTGTAGTGTTTTACCCCTCACCTCACTCCCATCCTTCCCCTCAAGTCCCCAAAGTCCATTGTATTATTCTTATGCTTTTGTGTCCTCATAGCTTAGCTTCCACATATCAGTGAAAACATACAATGTCTGGTTTTCCATTCCTGAGTTACTTCACTTAGAATAATAGTCTCCAATCTCAAGGTCTCTGTGAATGCCATTGGGTCATTCCTTTTTATGGCTGAGTAGTATCCCATTGTGTGTGCATATATATATATATATATATTTATATATATATATATACACACACACACACACACACACACACTATATATGGTATATATAACATATATATTATATATATATATATAAAATTTATTGGTTCCATATGAATTTTGGAATTATTTTTCTAATTCGGTGAAGAATGATGGTGGTATTTTGATGGGGATTGCATTGAATTTGTAGGTTGCTTTTGGCAATATAGTCATTTTCACAATATTGATTCTATCCATCCATGAGCATGGGATGTGTTTTCATTTTGTTTGTGTCATCTGTGATTTCTTTCAGCAGTGTTTTGTAGTTTTCCTTGTGGAGGTCTTTTGCGTCCTTGGTTAGGTATATTCCTAAGTATTTTACTTTTTTTGCCCCTATGGTAAAAAGGGTTGCGTTCTTGATTCGATCGATTCTCCACTTGGTTGTTGTTGGGGTTTTAGAGATACTGATTTGTGCACATCAATCTTATATCTGGAAACTTTGCTGAATTCTTTTATCAGTTGGAGGGGCTTTATGGAGGAATCTTTAGGGTTTTTGAGGTAAACAGTCATATTGTCAGCAAACAGTGACAGTTTGACTTCTTCTTTACTGGAACAAGACAAGGATGCCCACTCTCACCAATCCTCTTCAACATAGTACTGGAAGTCTAGCCAGAGCAATGAGACAAGAGAAAGAATACAGGACATCTAAATCTGTGGTCCATTTTGATTAGTTTTTGTCATGATGATAGTCTATTATCATTCATCTTCATATGGATATCCAGTTTTCTGAGCACTGTTTATTGAAAAGACTTTCATTTTCTCAATGTATGTTCTTGGTTCATTTGTTAAAAATAAATTGACTGTAAATGCATGCATTTATTTCTGTGTTCTATATTTTGTTCAACTGGTCTCTTGTCTGTTTTCATGCCAGTGCCACACTGTTTTGGTTACTAAAGCTTTTTAGTGTAATTTGAAATCAGGTGGTGTGATGTCTCTAGCTCAGGATAGTTTTTTTGTTTTTTGAATGAGAGGTATCCTGAGTCTTTGCATCTTGAATTTCTACATAATTTTTAGGATTTTTTTTCTATTTCAGTGAAGAATGTCATTAGTATTTTAATAGGAATTGCATTAATCTACAGATAGCTTTGTGTATCACGGACATTTTAAACAATGTTGATCCTCCCTATCTGTGAATATGGAATATCTTCCCCATTTTTGATATCCTCTTCAATGTCTTTTAGTAATGTTTCAGAATTTTAATTGTGGATAACTTTCACTTCTTTGGTTAAGGTTATTTCTAGGTATTTTATTTGATTTGTAGCTGCTATAAATGGAATTACCTTTTAAGTTTCTTTTTCAGATTGTTTGCTTTTGGCATATATACATCCTACTAATTTTTGTATGTTGATTTTATGTCCTGAAACTTTACTGAATTTGTTGATCACTTCCAAGAGTTTTTTTTTTGTTTTTTTTTTTTTAATGGAGTCTTTAAAAACTTAAAGACTTTAATAGGAATTAAAGGCAGATCACGAGGTCAGGATATCGAGACCCTCCTGGCCAACATGGTGAAACTGCGTCTCTCCTAAAAATACAAAAATTAGCTAGGCATGGTGGCATGTACCTGTAGTCCCAGCTACTCAGGAGGCTGAGGCATGAGAATCGCTTGAACCTGGGAAGCAGAGGTTGCAGTGAGCCGAGACTGCGCCACTGCACGCCAGCCTGGTGATAGAGCAAGACTCCGTGTCAAAAAAAAAGAAAGATGAATACAAACAAGCCCAGTTACTGCAGAGGCCAAGGCAAGAGGATTATTTAAGGCCAGGAGTTCAAGACCTGCCTGGGCAACATCGCAAGAATCCATCTCTATAATTAATTAATTAATTAATTAGGTAAGAAAGTTGAGAGCATTGGCAAATCAACTGGTCCCAAATCCTTAGAACAGTGATCTAGCCTCCTAGGTAACAGAGAGGACTGGGGATTATATTGAATGCTAGAGAGATCAGAGGTAGCAAGTGCAAAAGAAATCCTCTTTCTTTCTCTCTCACTCTTTCTTCCTTTCTCTCTCTCTCTTTTTTTCTCTCTCTCTCTTTATAGAGAATGTTTGAAAATACATTCCCCAAGCGTTAACAATAGCTATTTCTGAGATCCTTTTTAAAATTCTTTTTAACTTTTTTCACAGATTAAATTTTTTATAATGAATAAAATAAACATACATATATATTTTTATAAAAGTAATAGTTTTTAAATTAAAAAAATTAAAATGGAATCAGAATTCAACAACAGCAACATGAAAGAAAACCACACTACATAAAATAAAGTAAGTCTGTGGTTAAAACTCAATCACCTGTTCATGGAAAACTGCAGGACAAGCTGAGGAATGAAGGCTTGCTCTTTGTGCAGAAGTGGAGTAAGTGGGTTGGGTGAAGAGCTACTCAGTCTCTCCTACAATTTCTTGCAGTAAGAGAACAAATACATAATCAGATGATTTAGTATGTAGCAGCTAGAACTCTGCCTCTCTCACTGCAGTGCTGTGAAAATCACAAACAGCTTTGATTGATATTTTAACACAAAGGAGTTCATGCCGGTGTCAAGTAATCAAAAGGAAAGCTAAGAAAACCTACAGGATTTCTAGAAACTCTTTAGTTCTGCCTGAATATTAGAATTTTGGCAAACAGAGCTGATAGAGCTCTCATAATAATTTCATAAAATTTTTCCAAGCCCCCATCATCATTTTTCTTTTCAAAATCTCTATCTCCTTCCTCTACTCAGTAATTACATCTATTGCCACAAGTAGAGATCAAACTCTAGAGCTTCTGCAGAATTTCTGATGCTGCCTTTATGAGACTCCTGAGTCTCTTGGAAAAAACAAATTAAAAACCTTCAGGTTGTATGATCACAGGCAAAGCTTCTACCAATGAGATAGCTTGTAATTTCCAACTGGTACTAAATATGATCAATGAAACATTTCTATGAGATTGATTTTATACAGGATCTTGGGAAATTCAACCTCTCAACAGATCATCCTTTACTGGCTGCCCACAGAATATGATAGATTGTTTTCCTTGTCTTTGTGATTCATTGTAGTTGAGGACACAGAACATCAAAGAACTTCTACTGAGCATGGAAAGAAGAGAGCAGATGCAGAAGATGCAGTGCTTGAGAATTTTCAAGATTGCATTTCTCCCATAAACATCAAGCACAGAGCATCTTTTTTCTTATTTTTTGGTACATACACAGGCACAGAGCTGTGATTGTAGGGTCATGAGTTATCTCTCCTGCTCACCACCGTCCTCTATTTAGTATCACTTTTCTGTTTAAGGATCATTAATTCACTGAATGCCGTTGAATACTGACATATGTTCTCGGCATCATAGTATCTTTCTCCTCCCCCTATACCAAGGACACAACGATCCTACTTTGACAACACTTTAAATGATGAAGCATATAGATTTATTATAAGCCTAATTCTTTCTGCAGTTGAGCATTGCTGCTCCCTGAAAAAAATCTTTATTCAGGTGACTCGAGCAACAAAAATATGACATAGAAATCAGAATCATCCCTATGACATACTGTCTGGTACTTTTCTATGTTTAGCAAGACCCATTACAATTATCTGGCATATTTTCCAGGGAAATGGTGTATTTCATTAGTTAGGAACACATACTTTGGTGTCAGATTGCCTGAGTTTGCATTTGCCAGTTACTAGCAGTGTTTGCAGAGTAGGGATCTTATAAAAATCTTTATTCCAGAGGGGTGTTGCATGGATTAGATGAGATAATCTATGTAAAGCTTCAATAATATCTCACCACATTTAAATGTTGATGGTGATGAGATCCTAATTCCAATTCAGCATTCTGTTTCATTTCAATATCAAACAAGGTATTTAAAGAGATATACTTAGCTGCAAGTAGACTGAAGCCTACAGAACATGTTTGAGTGTGAGGTATTATAGTGCACTGGTTAATAACAGAATCTCCGCAGAAGCCCAAATCGCGAGATTCAAATCCTTGTTCCACTATTTACTAAATATGAGCCTTGGGCAAGTGACTTGCTTGTTCTGTGTCCCACTTTTCCTAACCATAGAATGAAGAAAATAATGGTACCTTCTTCACAGGGTTCACCTAAGCTCTGTAAATTTTATTTATACAAATTAAAACCTGTTGTTTGAGGCTGAAACTTTCCTGAAAAGTTTGAGATAAAGAAACCATTGCTTACAGTCACTAAACATCCAGCCCAATTTCCTACATCAGAAATTCCCCCACATCTAGACCCATTCCAGGATTGATATGCTTCATTGTTTTTTTCCAGGTAAGCATTCATTTATTAACTACTATGTCCTGAGTGCTGTGATGGAGTTAATAAATAATAATAAAACCTGGCGATTTCACTGACAAAGCTTCCAATATAACCTGGAATAAGGTGGGGAAAGCTGAGGAAATCAAAATATAGATTTGTCTCTGTATCCCTGCATGATCTTAAGTATGTTATTTCACCTTGGTTGGATCATGTTATTTCACCTTTACTTGTTGCTCATGTTTATCTAATTTGGGGACCTAATCTTCAGGTTATACTTCTTAAATATTCAAAAAATCTCCATCTCTACTGGCTGTACATGACTTCAGGCTTATACCTGAAGAAGATTTCATCTTCTTCCTTCTTTTCTTTCTCCCTCCTTTTCTCCCTTCCTTCCTTTCTACTTTCTTTCTTCCGTGCTCTCTCTTTTTCCCTCTGCTTCTCCCATTCTGTCTTTGTGTCTTCACTTTCCATTTTATATAAAAATATCTCCAAAAGATTTCAATAAATTCTATCAGGCAATTCCAACCTTACATAATTTAGGTTCATCAGAGCTTCACTACAACTGAGAAAGAGCAGGTGCTTGAGGGCATCAGACTTTTTCTAGAAGCAAGAAAGGAAAGGCGTAATCTTGAAGCTGAGACTGAGCTCTTGAAGGCATGGTTTGAGAGGAAACTGATCAAAATTGGAATTTCCAGAGAATATGAGGATGACTCAGAGTTCTTGGAGAAGAGTGAATTGGCCAGGTATGGAAAAGAAGTTAAACATTATTGGACGTGTAATTGCCAGATAGATTCTTCCTGCCTACTGCAAATACAAAATCAATTCACTGAGACTGTGTTCTTGCAATAGAGAGTTTATTAATGTGAGGCCGCTGAGTGGGAAGACTGGAGTAGTCACTCAAATCAGCCTCCCCAAAAGCTTGAAGATTAGGGTTTTTCAAGAATAGTTTGGTAGATAGAAGACTAAAGCAAGGGTGCTGCTGACTGGATAAGAATCAAATCATAGGGGTGTGGAAAATGGTCCACATACACTGAGTCCATGTTGAAGGGAGCCACAGGACCAGGTGAGTCAGGAGTCAGGAGTCTAGGTGGGATTGGTTGCTGGGATGCAAAAGTCTGAGAAGCATCTCAAAAGACCAATCTTAAATTCTCCAATAGTGATGTTATCTATAGAAGCAATTGAGGAAGTCACAATTCTTGTGACCTCTGGCCACATCACTACTGTGCGGTAAGGGATTATACAAACTACACCTACATTTTAGGTGTAGTTCAGGCCCCTCCCACAATCCTTATCTTGTGGCCTTTTGTTAGTTTTCAGTCCCTGAGCAAGAAAGGGTTTAGTTTTAGGGAAAGATCATTATCCTTCTTGCTTACAAGTTAAACTATAAACTAAATTCCTACCATGTCTAGCTTGGTCTATACCCAAGAATGAGTAATGACAGCCAACCTGTGAGGCTAGAAGCAAGGTGGAGTCAGCCATGACAGACTTCTCTTGCTATCATAAACTTTGCAAAGATGATCTCAGAAGTACTCAGAATTATATTTTTTTCAGTTCAATTATTTTGAATGCTAACATTAGAGAAAAAAGGATGGTGGTGGAAAGGAGGAAAGATCTTTTGTTTTGTTTTGTTTTTTGAGATGGAGTCTCACTCTGTCACCAGGCTGGAGTTCAGTGGCATGATCTTGGCTCACTGCAACCTCTGCCTCCTGGGTTCAAGTGATCCTTCTGCCTCAGCCTCCCAAGTAGCTGGGACTTTATTGCCAGCTCTGTTATCAATATAATCTGGAATTTAATTTTAAGAATGTTTATTGAGCATTTATTATATGTGTAGAGGCAGAAAAAATAATTTTCCCTCTACTCTTTCTGAGTTCTTAGCGGGAACTCCCAGTAACAAAAGACAGATTAATAAGAGAAAAGCATGCCAACATGTATTACATGATACCTCAAATATACATGGAAGATACCCAGAAAAATGAGTAAATCTCAAAAGCTGGCTTCGAATTCAGGCTTAAATATCATCCTCAGTTGAAACAAAAACAAAAATGTGTGTGGGAAACCAATTATGGGGACGTAACCAAGAAAAGCACAGTAGACAAGGGTAAAGTATATTATGCAGATTTAAGTTCCTTTTCCATTGATAAGATTCTCTTGTGATTTAGAGTCATGCTTCTCTTCCTTGCACAGAGAGGGAGACACCCTTACAGATGATTTCCTTTATAGATGGAAATTCTTCTTACAAAAGGAAACTTCTCTTTTTTCAGAATTTCTCCTGTCTTTGCTATTTCCCAAAATAATCAGCTCAAAATAATCCGTATGCCAAAGAGGATATTTTGGGGTGGCATATTCTAGTCTTCCACTATGCAAGGCACTCTGCCATGTGTGGAAGATACAAAGGTAGAAAAGCTGGTGAATGTGTCCAAATGTATACACTGTTCATTCTCTTTTTCTCTTTGGTAGTTTGCTGTAATACAGAAGTTCTCAACCTGTTCTGTCTTCTTCAACATTATTGAAGTATAAAACTTATACTTTCAGGCTGGGCGTGGTGGCTCGCAACTGTAATCCCAGCACTTTTGGAGGCCAAAGTGGGTGGATCACGAGGTCAGGAGATCAAGACCATCCTGGCCAACATGGTGAAACCTTGTCTCTACTAAAAATATAAAAATTATCTGGATGTGGTGTGCATGCCTGTAATCCCAGCTACTCAGGAGTCTGAGGTAGGAGAATGGCTTGAACCTGGGAGATGGAAATTGCAGTGAGCCAACATCACACCACTGCACTCCAGCCTGGCAACCGAGGGAGACTGTGTATCCAAAAAAAAAAAAAAAAATTATCACTTTCAGAAAGAGTGATTCAATTAAAGCAATGATTTTCAATGGAGAATTTGGGGAAAGTGTATCTGCATACTTGGAACTTGGTCAGAAGGTGCAGTTGGGACATATGAGGTATGCATAGTTTGGAAAATGGTCCCTATGATTTTGATGTTTATACTGTGAAATAAATAACTCAAATTAAAGCTGTTGGAACCTAAAATTATTTGAGCTGTAAAGAAAATGTAATTGTGGGACATAAGTCATGTAACAGGCAGCTACAGTCTTTGCTTCTGTGACAATAAATTAACTTTTTCCTTACCTAGATTGTTTTGTAAAATATAGTAAAAGACTAAGTGGCATCAGAAGTAAGACATTTTCCCTCTTAATTGTTGAACCTCATTATAGATTAACTTTCTTATTTCTTCTCTCACACCTACTCAGAACAGATAGCACAAAAGACTATCATATGGCTCAAGAAATATTAAATATAATTTTTTCAGAAAGGAACAGGCTGTAATCAATTAAATAACTGTAACTTGTAGACCAGCCTTGTATGGAAAATGTTGTAATTCAGCTATACTTTGTTTATACCTATGTAAGCAAAATCTTAACTTTTTCTCTTCACAGCACTGAACTTATTCTGTTGGAGTCTGTATTTTTCAGGTGGTCATCCTTAAATTTTGTGCTCGAATAAACTTGTAGAACTGGATTCTTATCTTTCTGATTATTTCAGGTTGACAATATTTGTGGGTTGAGGTCATGGGGTAGCTCTCTTCTCTTACTTCCTTTATGAGGATCACTGTCTGTGAAAGAAACCAGCTCCCATAAACCCCAAACATGAAATTTCCACACTCCTGGTCTTTTTTCAGTGTTCCATATAACTAACTCACTTTGGTCAAATAAGAAAATAGATAAGCAGAAGCTTCACAAATCATGAAATCAAAGTTTGTGCTCTTTAACCACAATCTTCCCTCCATCTGGCTTGCTTATTCCCTTGTGTCAACATCATCAGGAAGTCTAGTTTATTGCTCTTTTAAAACTGGTCTAAACTTTTACTCCTCTATTTTCTTTACTTTCTTTATCTAGTTTAGATTTCGTAGTTCAACACTGTAAAAACCCTTTTGCCAATGTCACACCCACCTGACATCAATCCCACTCAAGAAAAACCCAATCCTACTTTTCCTCTGCCAGAGATAGAAATCTTGAGGTGACTTAACACTTCACCCTTTTCCCCCATACCCCAGCAATATCCAATCCAGCATCCAGTTAATTGGGAATGAATTGAGTCACTCTTAACTTTTTGGCTGCCATTTTTAACATCTCTATCTTTTTATCATATCCTGTATATTCAACTGATTAGCAGCTTCCATTGATTTTTTAACACATCCATACCTTTGGGGAAAAATATCTATAATTTGATTTCTCAAGGCCAATTTGGTACCAATCATCTCTATCATTCACATTTCAGCTAGATGATATTTTTTGCCCTAAATTATAGTTATAATTATACCATTCTTAGGTATAATTTACTTAAATGGAAGTTTATTTCATTTATAATAAAGATGAGAATACTTACCATGGCCTTCAGGCTGCTCATGACTTGGTGTACACCTTTTCCAACTCCATCTTATTGAACTTTCTCTTTTGCTCTCTGTACTTGAGCCCTGTGGGTCTCCTTTCAATATCTCAAATGTGACATTTTTTCTTCCAGATCACTTTCTTTGTATATTTATTGCCTCTGTCCAGAATTCTCTCCCTCTCTTTTTAAAATTTGATGACCTCCTCCTCTTTCTTTAGATTTCATATCAAATATCATATAAGGGTGACTGGAATTTTTCCCTCCCCCTCTAAAGGTTCAAGTCTGCTGAAATAAACTGACAATAGATTAACAGAGGAAAAGGCATACAAATGTATTGATATACAAGAGTGCATGGGAGCCATGTAAAACATGAGACTCAAAGAAGGGTCAGATGGATGAGTTTACATACATTCTTTATAAGGAGAGGGAAATGGGGTCTCTAGGCAATTTTGAGAGGTAGTGAAATGATTTTCAGGGACACTGAATGGGCCTGAAAAACAGACAGGAGTTTGTAAATGATTCTCTCTAGTAGTTGAATGGACAAAAGAGCAGAAAATAGTTTGTAACAAAGTCTCTCTAAGTGTGATGACATTCTTCAATCTTGCTTTCTGTAATGTGAGTCTAATATCCCCTGGTTCATGGAATCTCAAGGAGTGGATCCAATGTAATCGTGTTCCTTCTGGAGGAGCTTCAGATAAACAACTTCAGGGAGAGTTCAACCCTGCACTTGGGGAGAAAAACAGGAGAAGGTCAGAAAGTCCTTAGTTCTGAGACTGCTTCTAAGATCTTTTAATTTCCTTTAGCTCAAAGTGTGCAGCCTGCCAAGCACCCGACTTTAGGGTGTCATTTTCTGAGCCCCAGTGGTCACTTTCTCAAGAAGCCTTCTTGTATCCAATCTAGATTGAGTCCTCTTCATGTACTCTTACAGATTCGATTTTCTTTACTTTGAATCATAATATTTTATAATACTATACACATTGTTTTAATTATATGGTTTTTTTTTTCCTTCTTACTACAATGTCAACTGCATGATTTAGAAGCTATATTGAATTTGTTTTCCATTATGTCTCCAGTAAAAATTACAGTGCCTGCCACAGAGTAGAGGTTCAATATCAAGGATAATCTGCTATTCAATATTACATTTGTGATATTTTTGTTTCTGGTCTAGTACAAATTCTACCAGTATTACACCCATGAGAGGATTAGTCACTGTGGAAACATGAAAGGTTCAGTGGTGGGTAGGGAATTAATTTACTTCCCTGCTTCAGAGATCTACTTCCTTCCCCCACACACAAACCTACCCTTTGGAAATTAGCTCTACTGTCCAAGAAGGGGTATGTACAGAGTCTTTTTGTTAGGAATCAAAAAGTTAAGGCTGTCAGGTGAATCTGCTCTGCTGACAAGACAATCAATAAATAAGCTTCTATTTTTGTTTCAGTCGGTGCCCTGTTGGAGTTGCTTGGTTGAAGGGAAGTATTAGAGCCTTTTTAGATTTTGAGGATTAGAACTATATGAATATATTCCTTGTAAGACTCCTCATGATCAGGAAAGGAAAAAGCCGAGAGTTCTACTTGAACAAAACTGTTAGCGATCAAGACAAAGGGCGTGGCCTGACCAGGCAGATGTGTGAACAAAAATATGAAACATTAAGAAAATCCAGCAAAGTGGGACTAAGGAAGTGAAGCTACATTTCTCCTAGAGGCTTTGTTATCCTCGGAGCTGAGTAAGGGAGACTTTGCTGCTAGGTGGTCCAGCAGGAAAGGAGAACTAGTATTTATGAGAACATTGTGTACCAGCAATGACTGTACCTGATTCTCAAAAGGGAGTTCAAAAAACATCATATTTGGAAATGTCTTCAAATGCTGGATGGCTTCTTCTCCTTATACCTTGGAAAAGTGCAGGCTTTGTCTCGCTGTTACAGAGGCTTTAGGAATTCTCAAAAGGTTGGTGCCATTGTCATGCCCAATGAATAAGAAAAATATTTGACTGTAGAAACCAAATTCTCAGGCTTATTAAGGATGCTACAAAGTCCCTTTACGATGAGAGATTCATAGGGATATTCTCAGTCCTAAGCCCAGAGAATTGCTAAGTTCTTTGTATCTCATTTTTCAAACCAAAGATAGGCTATGTGGCAGATCAAAGATGTCACCATGTTCTTTGACATTCTTCCTTTCTAGAAGTAGTGTCTATTTCACCTCCCCTTTACTCTGGGCTGGCCTGTGACTGCTTTAACCAATAGAGTCCATGGAAATGATGCTATTCCAATTCTGAGGCTGATTTAAAATGCTGATCAGTTTCTCCCTTGCCCTCTGGGGAAGCTCTGAGCCATGAAATAAGAGCTCTGACTATGCTGCAGAAGAGATCCTATGGAGAGATCCTGAGGCTTCAGGAAAAGGAAGACAGAGTGATCCAGGGGAGGCTGTCATTCCACTCACCTGACACAGGCACGAGGCATGTGAATAATGCCATCGTGGACCGGATCAGATGGATAGCATATTGGCCACCAGCAAAATAGCACTCAGTTAGTTATCCCATGTGGTGTAGAGGCATAGCTCATCTGAACCATGCCTGAATTTCTGACCCACAAAATTGTGACATTAATAAAATGGTTATTATTTTATGTTACTATGTTTGGGGATAGTTTGATACACAGGAATAGTTAAATGGAACCATCTGGGAGGAAGTTGAAGACTGGTTATCAATCACCAAAGTGTTCATGAAACTCATCTTTTACTATCTCTCTGCCCATATTTTATCACTGAGAGATTCTTTGTAAGGTTGAATATATCAGATCTAGATTTTATAGATTTCAGACGCTCATCCTTAAAGAAGGCATAGACTTGTAGCCTTGCATACAATTTTATGCCCTGAGATTCTAGTTCAGCAATTAGCTACAAATGTGTGTGGTATACTGCGTATATCTGCTGAAAATTTAAAACATAGCACTGATTAATTCAATGAAATGCCAAAGCAAATTGATAAATTGCATGAGAAGGGATCAATTTCTGTAATGGCAGTAAGAACATGGTGAACTTGCTCTCCCTCTAAAACAGCAAAAATACAGTCACTTTTTGGTCAACAACAAATTGCATATAGGAGAGTGGTCTTACAACATTTTAATACCATGATTTTATTGTATCTTTTTATGTTTAGGTGTGTTTAGATACACAAATGCTTACCATTGTGTTACAATTGCTTACAGTATTCAGTACAGTAACATGCTGTACAGGTTTGCAGCTTAGGAGCAACAGACTATACCATATAGCCTAGGTGTGTAGTAGGCCATATCATCTAGATTGGTATATGTTCTCACACTGACAAAGTTGCCTAACTACACATTTCTCAGAATATATCCCTGTCATTAAGCAATGCATAAGTGTACAGGAAAAAAAATATTGAAGTCAATCAATTCAAAACTCTTGTCAATTGACCAAAACACATAGCAACCTGAAAACCATCTATCCAAGCAAAAGTATTAAATTTGGGTTACTCTGTGAAAGTTCAACTTGGAGATATTCACATGTCCCTTCCTGCCCCAACTCAGTGGCATGGTAGACAAAAGCCAGCAATAACGAAGGCAAGAGAGAGCTGACCACTTACAGATCTTCTTTAAAGGCATCACTTCCAGAATGCAGTCAATGTTTTGTCCACGTTTTCTGCTCCCTGGGAAATCTTTATTCTCAGAGCATAATGGTGATGTGCTTTGACTCAGCTCAGCTCCTTCCCAGCAGCATGTAAGCTGCCTAAATGAAAGGCTATGATTTCAGTTGAGGCAAACAAGAGGCTGGCTGGGAATTAAAAAGAAAATCCAGGAAAATTAGACAACCATGGGAAACTTTGAAAAGCTTCCACATATTTCTGGGGGGTTAAAAAGTAGTGGGAAAGCCCAGAAAAAAACTGGGAAAGGAGAAGGTACCACTCACTTACCTCTGGTTGACTTTGAGGCCATATACAAGAAGGAAGTGAGAGGAAGACTGTTTCCTTAATTCCCTGTAGTCTGATGGCTTGCCTTTTCATACAGATCTCTTTTGCAAAGGGTAGAGATAAAAAGGCAAGGCATTTAGAAAAAAATCTTATTATTGGATGACCACATATAGATCTCAGTGTGATCCCTAGGAAGCCCGCCTTAAAAATAAAAGCAAGAACTTAAGAAAAAAAATTACTAGAGAACTCAAACACCATACACTGCTGAGAATACAAAAATCTACAGTATTAGTCCAGGGAAGTCACTAAACAAATAAGCAGAGATAAGAAAAACAATAGCAAAAACAATAAATTGGCTACAACAAACCTATGGGAACAGGAGAATCTGATACCAGCATTGCAACAATACATCTAAAATGTCCAGTCTTCAACAAAAAAATATGAGAAATAGAAAAATATGGCACATGCATAGAAAAAAAAAAAGAGCCAACAGAAAATATTCATGAGGATGCCCAGATTGTGTTTCTAGAAGACAAAGACTTTAAATCAGCAATTATAAGTAAAATACATTTAAAGAACTGAAGGAAAGTAGGACAATGATGCCTGTCCAAATAGGAACATCAATATAGAGAAAAAATTATCTTTAAAAAACCTCTGGAATCCAGAACTATAATAACTGCAATGAAATATTTAGTAGAGGAACTCAATAACAAATTTGAGCTGAGAGGAGAAAGAATCAGTGAACTTGAAGATAGATCAATTGATATTATCCAGTCTGCAAAGATGAGAAAAGAATTGAGGAGAAAAAGAATGATCAAAAAATGAAAAAGTCATCAGATGTTTGTCAGAAACCATTACGTGTTCCAACATATAAATGAGAATCCCAGAAAAATAAAACATAAAAGGGCAGTAAAATATTACAAAAGTAATGCCAACGCTTTTCAAATTTGATGAAAAATATGAACCAACACTTTAAAGAAGCTCAAGCTTTAAGTAGAGTAAACTCAGAAAGATTCATAGCTAGACATGTCATAATCAAATTAATAAAAATCAAAGAAAAAAATAAAATCTTGAGATTAGAAAGAGAAAAAGGACTTACCACAGACAGAATATCCTCAATAAGATTAGTGACTAACTTCTTAATAGAAACCATGGAGACTGGAAGACAGTGGAATGACATCTTCAAAGTACTGAAAGAAAAGCACTGTCAACCAAGATTTCCACATCTAGCTAAATTCTCTTCAACAATGAGGGAGAAATTAAAATATTTTCAGAAAGACACAAGCTAAGAATTTGGCACTAGCAGATCTGTATTATAAGAAATAGTAAAGGGAATTTCTTCAGACTGAAAGAAAAGGACTAGATGGTAACTTGAATCCACACAAAAATACACAGAGGACCAATAAAATTAACTACATGTGCATGATAAAGGATAATATAAACATATTTATTATGTTTGTATCACTTTTCTTATCCCTTGATTCCAAAGGCAACTATATGAGGCCATAATTCAAAACTGTGTTTATTCACAATAGCAAAGGATGTGGAATCAACCTAAATGCTCATCAGTGACAGAGCAGATAAAGAAATTGTGGTATATATACACTATGGAGTATTATGCAGCCATAAAAAAGAATGAGAGCATGTCTTTGCAAGAACATGGGTGGAGCTGAAGGGTATCATCCTTAGCAAACTAATGCAGGAACAGAAAACCAAATACCACATGTTCTCACTTGTAAGTGGGAGCTAAATAATAAGAACTTAGAAACACAAAGAAGAAAACCACAGACACTGGGGTCTATTTGAGAGGAGAGGGCAGGAAGAGGGAGAGGAGCAGAAAATATAATTATTGGGTACTGGGCTTAATATTTCGGTAATGTATATGTACAACAAATCCCCATAACACGTTTACCTGCTTAACAAACCTTCACATGTATGCTCAAACCTAAAATAAAAGTTAAAAAAATTTAAAAACTTGTGTTTATATATTTATAATGTTTAAAAGTATAATCTAAAGCCAGCTGCAGTGGATCACACCTGTAATCCCAGCACTTTGGGAGGCCAAGGTGGGTGGATCACCTGAAGTCAGGAGTTTAAGAACAGCCTGATCAATATGGTGAAACTGTATCTCTACTAAAAATACAAAAATTATCTGAGCATAGTGGCACACACCTGTAGTCCCAGCTACTCAGGAGGCTGAGACAGGAGAATTGCTCAAAACCAGGAGGGGGAGGTTGCAGTGAGCCAAGATCACAACACTGCACTCCAGCCTGGGTGACAGAGTGAAACTCTGTCTTAAAAAAAAATCTATATAATAATAATTGTGCAAAGGAGGAAGGAGAAAACTGAGATATATTGGAGCAAAGCTTTGCATTCTATTATAATTAAGTTAGTATTAATCCTTACTCTGTTGTCTTAAGTTACACCATCACCTCAGATTGCTGACTAAAAGTCTCCATAATTGTATGAGTTGATTTCTTATAGTAATTCTATAATTCCTGTTGATTTTGTTTCTCTGTAGAACCCAAACTTATACATTGATCCACAAATTAAGTGCAATCTGAGTTCTATGACAATTCTACCTTTTTTTTAAAGGATGAGTTCATGTTCTTTGCAGGGACTTGGATGAATCTGGAAACCATCATTCTCAGCAAAGTGACACAAGAGCAGAAAACCCAACACTGTATGTTCTCATTCATAGGTGAGTGCTGAACAATAAGAACACATGGACAGAGGGAGGGGAACATCACACACTGGGGTCTACTGGGGGGCTGAGGGGCTTGGGGAGGGATAGCAGGGGATGGGGAGGTTGGGGAGGGATAACATTGGGAGAAATGCCTGCTGTAGGTGATGGGGGGATGGAGGCAGCAAAGCACCATGGTGTGTGTGTACCTATGCAACAGTCCTGCAAGTTCTGCACATGTACCCCAGAACTTAAAGTATAATAATAATAATAAAAGAAAATCCTACCTTTTTTATAGAAATCAACAGGCTGAATATAAAATTCATATAAAAATGCAACATATCCAGAATAGCCAAACAATCTTGAAGAATATCAAAGGGAAGAATCATAGTTCCTCATTTCAAAACCTACTGCAAAACTATGATCATTGAGAAAGCGTGGCACAGGCATTAAAATAAACATATACATCAGTGGAATAGAATTGAGAGTCCTGAAAATATTTATGATTGATTTTAACAAACATACCATGTCAATGAAAAAAGAAATCTTCTTCAACAAATATTCTCAGACAACTCTATATACATATGTCTTCAATAAAGTTGAATCTCTATCTCACTCCATACACAAAAACTAACTAGAAAGGAATTGTAGACCTAACTTATATGCAAGAGCTAAAATTACAAAACTCTGAGTGATCTTAGATTAGGGAATGGCTTAATTGATATGACAACAAAAGCACAAGTGGCATTAAAAAAAAGGTAGATAAATTTTACTTCATAAAATTAGAAACTTTTTTGTGCCAAAGTATACCATCAAGAAAGAAAAAGTAACCCACAGAATGGGAAAGAAGTATTTGTAAATTATAATAAGGCACTTATATCCAGAATGTATAAAATATTCCTTAAAACTCAGCAATAGAAAGATTAGTCAGTTTAAAAACAGGTAAAGAATTTGACTAGTTAGTTCCCCAAAGAATATGTACAATATATATTTCATATGTTCATTAAACACATAAAGTATGCTCAACATCATTAGTCTTCAGAGAAAGGCAAATTAAACCAATAACGAGATACTATTTTGTACCCACTAGGATGGATAAAATTTAAAAATCTTACCAAGTATTGGCAAGAATGTGGCAAATCATTGCTGGTGAGAACATAAAATGGTGCAAAAATTTTAGAAAATAGTTTGGAGTCTCTCAAGATGTTAAACATAGATTTACCACGTGATCCAGAAATTCTACTTCTTGTTATATACCCAAGATAAATGAAAATATATGACCACATAAGACTTATACACACATGTTCATAGCATAGTTATTTACAGTAGCCAAAAGGTAGAAATAGCTTAAAAGTCCATCAACTGATGAGTAGCTAACAAAATATGGTGTATCCAAACAGTGAAATATTATTCAGAAATTTTTTTAAAAGTATTAGTGAAGTACTGATACATGCTACAACATGGATGAACCTTGAAAACATAAAAACCAGCCATTAAAGACCACATACTGTGTGATTCAATTTATGCAAAACGTTCTGAATAGGAAAGATCATAGCAACTGAAAGCACATTAGCTGTTACTGAGAGCAGGTAGGGATGAATGGTGGGAGGCAGGGAGGGGCTGATATTCATATGGGGCTTTTTTTTGCCTTGTTGAAAATGTTCTAAACTCAGATTGTGGTGATGGCTGCTCAACTCTGTGAATACACTAAACACACTGAACACTTTAAAAGACTCATTTTATAACGACAAATATATCTCAATAAAGCTATCAATACTGTATGAGAAAGATGAACCAAAGCTCTGAGTTACATTATCAGAATTATTTAACTGATTACTAAATTATATCTGGCTTTTTCCCTGACAAAAATAATTTTTAACCAAGGAAATACATAAAGATTCAGTTTCATATTCAGTTGTTTATCAAGTTTGGCATGTTTTTCTTTTCTTTTCTTTTCTTTTTTTTTGAGACGGAATCTCACTCTGTTCCCTAGGCTGGAGTGAAGTGGCTCAATCTTGGCTCACTGCAACCTCTGCCTTCTGGGTTCAAGTGATTCTCCTGCCTTAGCCTACTGAGTAGCTGGGATTACAGCCCTTAAATAAATATTTATCCAAAATGTAATTGTTTCTTCTCACTTTGGCTTCATGAACTTTTTTCTCTCATATTTTGCTCTTTTTCGCTTCAGTGTTAATAGCTCCATTTCTCATAACACCATCCAAAACTCATCTATGCCCTGTGCTATCTCTCAACTTTTACTGCCTTGATTACATTATCTGCTTCTCAGGTTGGCAGCTTCAATAGGACCTTTCATCAGTGGCAAACTATGAGGACTAGAAAATCAAGAGTTAACCCTGTACCTTAGCCTAGACTGGAAAATTTGTTCACATGGATAGTTTTGGTTGTTTGATTTTTAATCCTCTCTGGCAATTGCCATTTCATAGTTCTATTTATATAACATAATTTATAAATGAAAGAAGAGAATCAAAATTAAAGACAATGATGACAGAGGTGCTTCAGAAGCTTTTTATTCTGTTCTTTTTCTTTGGCTATGCACTAAGGGGAAACTACAAATTTCCTAATAAGGGTAGGGTTGTGACTAGGGCTCAGCTCACTTTCTAGATAAGAATTTTATTGAACTGAAGAGGTATTCTTTTTGATGGCATCTAAATAAATAAGCCACTAGATTTACAAAAATTAAAGAATCCTAATGGGGCATCATACAGAGCCACATGGCTGTGAGCCGGAATTGACTTTCCATGAATCGAGCATGCTCCTAAATGGTCAGGTGTGGGAGTTCCTAACTGCGCCACTAAGATGGCGCCGACGGCCCCGGGGACGGTCAGGTGATCGCCTGTCCCTTATACCTTATAAGGCTATCTGCCCGTTTGGTTGCCTGCGGGCGGCGACCCTGGGAGGGAGCACCA